>LRSR01010285.1:0-15087 GCA_001579985.1 Hypsibius dujardini | reverse complement strand
ATGTTTCCTTAAGAAATACTTGGCAACTCCTGCTGGAAGTGTTGCAAGTGAACGTTTGTTTAGCAAGGCGGGTTTTGTTCTTGACGAAAACCGCACTAGTCTACATTCGGATAAGGCAGACGACATTCTGTTTTTGTACAGTAATAGAGACAAATTCTGATCGAATCGAGCGCTTTCTACGGTGCGGTTGCGGTACGATTTTGTCAATTTCTCGCGGTGCGGTGCGGTAGCGGTTAATAAATTGGGCTGCGGTGCGGTTTGCGGATTGATTTTTTTTAACGGTGCACAGCTCTAATCCGGAGTGAGAGGGGAATAAATTCCAGTGCGCTGTTAACTCTAATTTTAAACTTTAATTTGCTATTTTTTATCCACAGACATTCCTGTGGGAATTCACAGTCTACGTCAAGAGGTTTCTTATGTGCTTCGATGGGAGCAATTTTTGCGTAAGCAGACAAAAAATTGGCTTTTATTTTGAAGGGCTTTCTGACTCCTTCACAAGCTCAGAATCGGGAAAGACAACCTCGTAAATTATGACCGTGGCCGTTGGGAGCTGTCTTAGTGCGGTAGAGGAAAAAACCCGAAATTCTTGCTTCCGTTTTACATCTTGCCAAAGATTAAATTATCTTCTAAACGGATAACTAAATTATTTCTCAACAAAAAGGTTCAGCTAATAATTTGGTCAATTACTTATGAGTCTGAGTTATTATTTTTAATCTTAAACTTTATGATATGAAGATGAACACGTTGATATAGCTGTTTCGATCATTTTTAAAAGTTACACAAAAAAATATTTTGGCACGCTTGACCAATTTCATCTTCTCAATTGCAGTATAAAAATTCAATTTATTACAAATATTAATAATTTAATTTAAATTAAAAAAAATAATCAGAGAAGCCGAATTTGAGTTCTGCTTTTTTTCCGCTGAACATTTGTATCTGTGTACGTCACTGCAAAAGCAGAAAGTGTAAAACAACGAAAAGGAAAGCACGGGCAGAAAATAAAAAAAATCCGTATTTTGTGTTTTTGGTTTTCCCTTTTTTTTTCACTTTTCGTTAAATTGGATATTCGTATTTTCGCGTTTTCGTTATTTTGTGTGTTTTTTTCTAGTTTTGATGTAGGCCCTAACTAATTGACGAGTGCCCGTATTATACCCACGTCCTCAGTAATTATTCGCACTTTTAAGTTCTGCTCAAAAGAGATGACAAAGTGTTCTTTTCTCGAAGCGAAAAATGCGTAAACATTTATTGGTACTAATATTTATTCCTAAGTTAAAATGGACGGTGTTGTTTGTCAACCACATCTCGAGTACGAGGTAAAGGCCGTTAACCAGGCCGCTTTTAGAAATCGTAACTTAATCAGGCCGGTTTTTTCAACGTTGATTTCCCGGCGCTGCAGTGCTGGCATGTCATAACAGATGGCTTGAAAACATTCAGAAAAATTCTCTGACCCATTTTAGTTCGTTCCTAAGCCTCACGGTTCGAATTTGAGTCCAAAAAATGGAATAAAAAAATCTCAATGGAGAAGTGTGCAAGTAGTCCGGTAGAGGCGCCACTTCGGTTCCATCTCCCTGGGTTGACTTCGCAAAACCGACTTATGCGCCACCTGTTGGCCTGCCGGCCTGGTTAAGTTACGATTTCTAAAAGCGGCCTGGTTAACGGCCTTTACCTCGTACAGTGTGTGTTTTTGCCGTTCCGGAATAACATTTTAGATTCGGTAATATTGTCACTGTCAAGAAAATGAATGGAAAAAGCCGTGACAAGTTTCATTTTAAATGCAACACTTACGAATGTTGACATCTGTTTAAAATCAATTAAGATTAAGACAGTTATAATTCAGACGTCAAAAGCTTTGTCTGTCTCACTTAATTTCATTGACAATCGTGATTGCCCGAGGTGAAACTCTTGCCGGAGCACGTTGAGCAGTGAAAATATTACAAAAATCGCCCTTTTAACGAACTGGAAATTTATCGACTCAAATTTTTATTCCAGATTAATTTTTAATTAAATTTTTTCACGCTGCACAAAAAAACACGTGGCGGTTTTCGCAATTTTTTGTTTGGCGTTCTTACGTGATCAACATGCCGACAATCGCTAGCACAAGCAGCCAGGCCGTGCAGTATCCTAGCATTGGAAAGCCGCCTTTCAAAATTGGCTATCATCATCCCGATTTCCTGTAAGACTTCTTTTTGTTCAGAACGAAAAATTTTTCACAAACGAAAACTAATAATTTCGGTGATTAATTTTTAGTTTTATTTCATTTATTCATTATTAAAAACGCATGCAACATGCTAACATAAAATTTGAAAAGGACAAACTAATTTTGAGAAATTTTTGCTAAACTCATATTTGACAAAAAATGTTTTAAATTAAAGCGACTGTCTCATAATTTTGAACATGCTCTTTAAAATTTTAAAACAACTTATCACAGAAACCGGAAATGGAGTAACTAATTTTGAAAAATTTCAAGTTCAACAAAAATGTTCTAAACTAAAAACTTTTACTTCTCGAATTCTTTTTAAAAAATTAAACATGCAATTCGCTAACTAAAATTTGAAATGGAGAAATTATTCTCGTAAATTTTATCTCAATTCGAAATACAAGGGCGAAACAAAATTATAAATTGGAAAAAAATTTATAATTTAATTTTTTAATTGAGGTTAAGTTCATTCTTCTTCTTCAAATAATTTAAATTTTGATTTTCAACATTATTCTGCATTTACTATTATTCTGTAACAACGAGCGGGAATTCTGCATTCTTTTTAGGAAAGATTTCAAGGGTTATAAGATTCGCTTCCCGCAGTCCCTGACTCTCGATGAGGTGGCCAAGTTTGAAGCTCGTGCGTCGGATGTCGTTGTCTGTTCGCTGCCTAAAGCCGGTAGGAAATATTTTGGGAATCGGTAACAGGAAATTACAAAAAAACGTTCTGATCTTGACCTGGATAGAAATTGCAAAAAATAATTTTGATCTCGACCTTGAAACATTTGCAGGTACCAACTGGACGAACGCCATCGTTCTGGGCGTTCGCGAAAACGGAAACGCGCAAGTCTACCGCGACGGAGTTGTGCTGTCGGAGAAGAGCAAGTGCATCGAGCACTGCGACCCCGATGACCCCGTGGAGAAATGGCCAATACAGTCGGTGAAGAAGCAGACGTCGGACCGTCAATATTTCACCCATCTCGCTTATGAATGCATGCCGGAGAGTATCAACGCCTCCGGTGCCAAGGTCAGTAAGCAAAAATAGATTTAGCAAAGAGTGTAATCAATTGAACTAATTTTTAAATTAATTCTTTATATAAAAATATTT
This sequence comes from Hypsibius dujardini, assembly GCA_001579985.1. Classification (NCBI taxonomy): domain Eukaryota; kingdom Metazoa; phylum Tardigrada; class Eutardigrada; order Parachela; family Hypsibiidae; genus Hypsibius; species Hypsibius dujardini. Next base: position 11,782 of record LRSR01010285.1, on the reverse strand, counting down.
TACTAGTTTATTATAAAATTCTCAAGCACGTTTTGTTTGTGGAGGTGCTTACTTCTTCGCATTGTGCAGAAGGAGCAGTCAATCAAGTACAGAGTGCTGTTTTGAATTGCTCTTTAATATAATGCAAATTTTGCTTAAATTCGAAAGCACAAATGTGAATGCATCAGTTAGTAAAAGTATTATTTTTTGTAGAAAGTGTTCGTCTACCGCAATCCGAAAGACATGGCCATCTCGCAGTACTACTACATCAAGCAGCAGCCGCGCATTCAGTTTCAAGGTGACCTCAACGACATTGTCGACAGCTTCATCGATGACACTCTGCCGTTCGGTCCGTACTTTGACCATCTCGCCAGTTTCTGGAAGAAACGCCACGAAGATCCCAACATCATTTTCTTCTCCTTCGAAGACCTCAAAAAGGTATAATTTTTTTGTACATTTTATTATTAATAATAATATTGAAAAGTTAATTTATAAATTTTAAGTTTTTTTTCTGTTGAGATAAAAAAAACCGTAAGGCTTTTCTTTCCCCATATTTTAAGGACTTCAAGGGGACGGTTAAACGCTTGGGTCATTTCCTGGGTAAGGACCTGACCGCGGAGCAGATTGACGCAATCTACAAGGAGACGGACTTTAAAACGGCCCAGGCTAATCCGCTGCTGAATCGCTCGGAGTATCACGCCAAGGGAGTGCTGGACCTTAATATGCATCCCTTCATCCGCGACGGTGCGTGAAATTTTACACTCTTTAGCTGTAATTAAAATTAATAACTTTTTTCCTAACTTTTAACTTTTAAAAAATTTGTTTTTCAAATTATAACAATAATTTTTTTTATTTTTTTTTATTACCTTTTATTAACTTTTTTTTTAAATTATTAACTTTCTTTCTTAACTTTAACTTTTTTAACTTTTTTGTTTGTTTCTGTAATTAATATTCTTAATTTTTTTTTCCTCAAAAAAGGTTCGATTGGACAATGGAAAACCACTTTCACGCCGGAGATGAACGCCAAAATGGATGCGTGGATCGAACGCAACATGAAGCGTCCGGAGCTGCAGGGCATTCATTTGCAGATGGAGTAGTAATTCGCTTACGTCAATGACAACGGACAAATGTATTTTGCTTATACGCTTCATGGTCATGAGCTTTTAGATGCGCGGTGGCGGAATGGGAATTTATTCAGCGAAATTGGAAATCGGTCGTTTTACGCTTGTCTTGGGAAACTATCCTTATACATATATGACACAATTGTTGGGTACATGGGTCTTTTATTCCTCAAGGCTAACAAGGGAATAGTTATCTGTGTTAGTTTGAGATCGGGCCTAACTTTTGTTTACGAATACGTACTATTGTATTGTATCGTTCAACTAAAGCAGACAAACCCTTGCGAGATAGTAAGGCTAGTAATCCGAGATACAACACAAGACAAGGCAGTAGGTGCAGATCATACTAGTGCTACAAAGGTATCACTGAAGTGTGAAAACATTCGAGAAAACGGAATCGAGGGGGACCAGTCAAATTTGCTGAGATTACGGCTTGATAGTTTCCATGAAAAAAGTAGGGCCCGATTTCAGACCAACACAGATAACTACTCCCTTGTTAGCCTTGAGGAATAAGAGACCCATGTACCTAACAATTGTTTGATCTAACCGGCGAAATAAATTTTTATTTTATGTCTAAATTAGTTTTAAATAAAAAAAATAGTTTGAGGTTATTCGGAATTCGGCCCTTGGATAATGAACCTCATAAGATTTATCCATTTGTTCTAAGCGTCAGTTAGATTTAAACAAGAAGTGGTGAAGAGCACGTTGACATCATGTTTGATATTGAGTTTGAACACAAAAAGTCTAGAATTTAAGCGAAAAAATTTAGTCTAACGAAGGATCTCGGAAAAGGGGCAAAAGGGGCGGGGCTGGGTTAATAATTGACCAATCAACCAATCCGATTACTCCGGAGCTTTGTTGGTTGATTGGTTGATTGCTCAGGTATTACACAAGCCCCGCCCCGTTTGTCCATTTTCGGGACCTTCCATTAGAGTAAATTCTGTCGCTTACATAAGTGCATAAATTAACGGTGATATTTGTTGGTTACTGTGTGCAGCCACGTGAGAGTAAAAATCCATTTCAGAGAGCGAGCGCGAGACTAGAATTAGAATTTCTATTAGAAGATTGTAATATAATTGTAACTGACTCGTTAGTTTTCGTTTAACTGTCAGCTGCTGACACCTGTCTGCGAATAATATTTTGCTACTGTTTTCAGCGGAGGAGCTAAAACGTAATAGTTGAAACTCTTGACTGCTTTTTTTTGCAATCACTTGCACTCTTTTAATTCTTCTGATTCGAACTTGAAGTCAAGTATGTTCACGTAAAAATATGTTTTTGTGCGATGGAACCCTCTCACTCGCCTTTGACAGCTCTTTTAATTGGATGTAATCAATTTTGACAGGTTGTTTTTTTAACGTCAAATACCTATGCCATGAAATGTTTCTGTAATTTTATTTCGCTCGAGCTCAATTGACAGATGAATTTTTACTTTTCGGAGATGTACTCGATTGAATGCAGCATGCATGCAAGATCATCCATTAGCCGTCCCACCGACTAATGGACTCATCAAGTTCAGGCAGGCAGGCAGGCAGGCAGACAGGCAGACAGACAGACAGACAGACAGACAGACAGACAGACAGACAGACAGACAGACAGCAGACAGCAAGACAGACAGACAAACAGACAGACAGCCAGACAGACAGGCAGGCAGGCAGGCAGACAGTGAGATAATCAAACAGACAGACAAACAGATGGATTTTATTTTTCCGAGGTCTATTCGAATGTATACAGCATGAATGCAAGATCATCCATTAGTCGTCCCACTGACTAATGGACTAATCAAGTTCAGATCACTTTGGCGTTTTGATCGGAAATTATGCATAATTTAGAGCAATTGTCTCGAACTGATCGTGATCGTTCTGAGAGTTGTTGTTGTAGTTGTCTCCCGGTTTTTTAAGAGAATTGTCACAAAAGCAGCGATGACTTCATTTTAAGCATTAAAAGTAAGTGCAGGTTGAAAAGGTGATAACATCACAATCTCCCTGTCAATCATTGGATAAAAACCTTTTACGAATATGTCGGCAGGATATGTCGGTAAACATCCGTCGGTTCTTTCGGGTCTATAGAGAACAAAAGTTAATGGAAACTATCAAATCGAATAAACCTTCTGACCGAGTGATTTTTGTTGTGCCTGCCCCAAGGCCATTCTCATTTCAACTCCTGCATCCTAACCGACACAAAATTTGAGCTCAACGCACGATTTGCAGAGTTGCATATTCCATAGTGTAACCCACATTCGTTAACGTATCATTTCTGTAGCTGGCTGACTGGTGATAGTACTCCTCGCATTTGCGCAATCGGACTTTGGCTCCAAGGATGACTTATCCATGAACTTCAAGACATTCTATCGTGGGTGTGACTTTGCTTTATGACAAGGTCAATATCTTTTTCAGGCAGACAGGCAGACAAACAGAAATATAGACAGACAGACAGACAGACAAACAGACAGACAGACAGACAGACAGATAGACAGATGAACAGACAGACTCTTTGCTTTCTGCGGTTGTTTGTTTTGTGATTGCCTATGTTACACGGGGTCGCCCAAGTATCGAATAATAAAACGGTCTCTCTTGTTTCCGTTTACCAGCACTCCATCGGATGACCCAACTGGCGCTTGAGCGCCACAAGAGGGCCAGCAATCCTGGTTGTCTTCGATCTGCCAACAAGATCAAAAGTCAGAAGTCCAACAAGTCTGTTTCAATCATGGTGAACTGTGTTCGCCAGCCGAAGTCGCCATGGACTCAGCTAACCACCGCCATTCGCAGTCGGGTTAGGGCGAAAGCAAGGAAGGTCCAGTGCACTGTAGCAGCTCTCAAGAAGCAAGTTATTAGTGCAATTCCAATTTTAAACTGGTTTGCGAATTACGACATTCGTTCGTGTCTTGTTGGTGATGTGGCGGCCGGTAAGTGGGACCACGTTTCTTCGTACGAATTATTCAAAAAAGCTCTCAAATATTTTGCATTAATAATAAATACTCGAACCAATTTGTAGGTTTCACCGTCGGAATTCTAAACATCCCTCAAGGTAAATTTTACACAGAATCGATAAAAGCATTTGGCCTTGTGGTGAATTGTTTCTACGACAGGCATGGCTTACGGAGTGCTTTCTGGAGTCGAAGCAATCAACGGACTGTATGTCAGGAGACGTTTTATTTCCTAAATAATTTATTCCAACTAAATTGCAAAGTAAAGATTAAAGATTAAATTATCAGAAAAATATGCACAATGTATTTTCTGATCTCGCTTAGGTAAATTTGTAAGCCCTGAAAAATTAGTTTAACATTAAATTAAATTTAGCTACTGAATACAGTGAAAGTCCTCTTATTTTGCGTACGTCACAGGATCTTTTTCAAAACGACATTCAGTTCAATTCAGTTTCGCTTCGCACGGTGACTTCGGCTCGCCCAAACAACTAAACCGAATGCAAAAAGACAAATGACGTTGTTAAATTTAAAGTCATACTTTTCTTTTATAAATTCCACTAGCAACTTTGAAAGTGTAAGAAATGGCCAAACGTTTTCGCTTTGGGCATCTAAAAAAAACACGGCCTGAGAAATACACGTGGAAAGAAATGTTGTGCATTTCTGAAGAAAAAGATTTGATTCAAGCATTTTCCCATCTTTTTGTTCGGTCGGCTCGAGCCGGACCACGTAATTGATCCGTTAAACTCACATCTCAAGTTTGAGACGCTTCAGTAGAAATTGACCCTGTGACGTGCGCAAAATAAGACGAATTTTACAGTATGTCTATCGTGATGAGAATTTTTAATAAAAAATATATTCGGTCTTTTTACAATGCTTTTCAGATACGCGTCGTTCTTTCCCGTCATCATTTACAGCAGTTTGTGCACGTCCCAGCATGCAGCTGTCGGTTAGTTCGGACCCATTTTTTGGGATTTCTTGTGTTAGGTCTACCAAACGGAAGTTGGGTATTTAACAAGTTTATTAGACTGACAAGGAAAGCCCGTGCATTGATGCGCTTAGAAGCGTTCCTCTTTGATGAAAATCGATTGATGAGATATTGCTCTGTTTGTTGATACCGAATCTGAATGCGGGAACTCTGAATTGACCAAGCAAAATGTCGACAACTTTAGCTCCTCCCCGAAATGAATTCTTAATAAGATCCTGCCAATTGATTGATCAATACGGTGCTTGAATAATTGTCTTAGCCAATCAATGACCAAATTCAGTGGTGTGACCGTTTTACTCATGGTGATCATTGATTGCCGTATTGGTGGTGCAGGCTTTAATCAATGGTCTCACCACTGAATTTGGTCATTGGTTGGCTAAGACAATTATCCAAGCACCGTATCGATCAATCAATTGGCAGGATCTTATTGAGAATTCATTTGGGGGAGGAGCTAAAGTTGTCGCCATTTTGCTCAGTCATTTCAGAGTTCCCGCATTCAGATTCGGTATCAACAAATAGAGCAATATCTCATCTATCGATTTACATAAAAAAGGAATCAATGCATGGGCTTTCCTTGTGAATATAGTGACAGGTAGAAAAGTAAACTGGAAGATAGGAAAGAGAAAGTACAACTGCCTCTCAAACTAATAAAAAACATGATTAATTAGTAAAGTGTGAACTATAGAATTGAAAGTAAATAGCACACACATTAGAATTACATCCAAGTAATTAGTTGTGGCAGCAGAAGAGGGTTAACAGGGTCGAGAGAGTTACTAAGTAAGTAAGGTATTAACGAGTCAAATAGCTATGATGATTGGGTATGAGGACTTGTTGGGCGTGGTTCAACACTTGCAGGCACTTTTCGCACTTTTTCGAAGCTTTATGTCAGCTGTACCGTTTATATGAGATCAATTAATTAGGTACATTTGCGGTGACCAGTTTGATGACCGGTGGAATCGTACACACTGTCAGTGCAGAAATGTACTCGAGGCAGAATTATACGGACGTAGACAACGCAACCTTGTCAGTCATGGACGATATCGGAGATCGAATCCCCTTCGAATTTCGCCTACGCGCATTGATTGCTATCACGCTTTGTGTCGGACTATGGCAGGTACCGCTACATACGTCAATTACAAAATGATGCATAGGGATGAAAAAAGGTTTAAATTATTTTAAAAATTACCTTTTTTAGTATTATAACTCAAATAAATTTAACTCAATCGAAACGAAGTAAGATTTCTAATTTTTTTAGCTACAATTTTTTAGCTCAATTTCAGTTAGAATCCAACTTTAGTCGAAACTAAGTTTAGTTTCCTAATCTAAATCTTTAATGACTAGCATGTTAGCCAATCTCTTTTGTGAAACTAAAAACTAAAACTAAAACATAATAAAGCAACAAAGATGCTTAAATTAAACGAACAACAAAACGTTTAACAAAAGGGAGCAAAACTTTAGTCAGAAATGTTTTTCAAGTCACTGAAATTCTAATTTTAATTACTGAACCGGTGAAATATATTTTTACTAAACCAAAATATGTAGAGGCTAAAAGAGACTCGTAATTGCTGGCCAAATAAAAGAGTAATCAGTTGATTTGTCATTCCACTGGTGCTTGGTCCTGTACTCACTCATTGTGGCTCTAGAAATTAAATCTTCTTATCTTCATGCAGCTGATGATGGGAGTGTTCCGTTTCGGATATTTTGCTGTTTTATTGTCTGACCATCTTATTAAAGGGTAAGCAAAAGCCTCCATTAAAATCCAAAACTTCACCTTGTCGCAAATAAAGAATAATTATGGTCAAATGGACAGGTTCACAACAGCTGCGGCATTTCACGTATTCAGTACTCAATTGAAGCTGGTCTTCGGCTTGCACAAGATCAAGGAGTGGCATGGCCCACTCAAATTAATATACGTAAGTGTTCACAAAATTGAACTCTACATAAAGTTGCATTAGACAAACTCTAAAGAGTTTTAAGTGCAGTATAAAATTTCATACTGTATGTATACACATATCGCAAAATTTGACAAAGAATCAGGAGATCGTTAAGCATTTCAAAAGCCAATTTAGTCCTCTTCGTTATGCGTCCTTGTTGGACGGGAGTAGTGCTCTCATCGGCTGAAGACATTGTTAGCACAGTTTCACGAAAGAAAGAAGAAACAACCTCGAAATCTGACAGAAAACTTTACAAGTTCAGGAAATTTTGTGGTGTTGAGAAATGAAATTTAATTTAAAATGCACACTACAACAGTTGAACGCAGTGAGTTGATTGGTTTGATTTGGTGTGTATAGAACCCGATTTTCCTACCACTATAAGGCTGTGTTTGCATAGTATAGAGAAACCGGTACAGTTTTCTATACTAAGGGTATTCAAAGTTCGCTTATTTGCAGCGATTAGTTCGCTAATTCAAACTCGCTTATCTCCCTGGTTTAGAAAATAAGCGAGAAAAGCAGCTAAGGAGTTGCTTTTCTCGCTTATCTGCTCGCTAAATGTGTGCATCTGTCTTGTGAGTGGTCCATGTCAGTTGAGATTAGCGAAGGAGACTCAGCTTCAGGTAAGCCGGAGGGCGTGTCCTCCTATCACCGTTGCAAGGGCGTGCAAAACCAGGGAGATTAGCGAGTTTGAATTAATCGCTGCAAATAAGCGAACTTTGAATACCCTTTCTGTACGAGGTAAAAGCCGTTAACCAGGCCGCTTAGAAATCGTAACTTAACCAGGCCGGCAGGCCAACAGGTGGCGCATAACTCGTTTTTGCGAAGTCAACCCAGGGAGATGGAACCGAAGTGGCGCCTCTACCGGGCTACTTGCACACTTCTCCATTGAGATTCTTCTCTTCCTTTTTATGGACTCAAATTCGAACCGTGAGGCTTAAGAACGAACTAAAATGGGTTAGAGAATTTTTCTGAATGTTTCAAGTCATCTGTTATGGCATGGTAGCACTGCAGCGCCGGGAAATCAACGTTGAAAAAACCGGCCTGGTTAAGTTACGCTTTATAAAAGCGGCCTGGTTAACGGCCTTTAACTCGTACCGCTATACCGTTGAAGATTCCGTTTGCGAAAACGCTTTATATTTTCTTTTCTAATTCCAGTTTTACTACGAATTCTTCAGCCACCTCGGGTCCACCCACATCCCAACATTAGTCTTCTCGCTCGTCTGTATCACCGTTCTCTACCTCACAAGAGTGTTTGTCAATCAAAATCCTCGCGTGATGAAGGTCATCAGGTTTCCCGTTCCCATTGAGCTACTTGTTGTAAGCACGCACTCGATAACAATTCCTGAATGAACTACCTAGCAAGGCTAGGACGAATTACTTATATTCATATCTCAAATTTAACTAGTCAATTTTATCAATAATATTGTCTTTAAAGGTCCGTATCATTAAATTGATTTAAATTAAGACTCTTATTTAAAATACTTTAAATCTACTTCAAATTTTTAAACAAGACAGCGTAACTCACTTAAATTTGTTACCTTATTAGTGTAAGAAACAAAATAATTTAAAACTGGTATTATTTATAGATTATTTTTGCTACTTTAACGTCCTACGAGATGGAGTTAGAGACGTCTTGGGGCGTGGAGACAATTTACAACATTCCGACTGGGCTCCCGTCGCCCGTACTGCCACCCTTCTCTATGATCCCCGAGCTGCTCGGACGAACCTTCAGCCTGGCCATCGTAGCGTCAGCCATCTTAATTTCTTTAGCCAAAATCTTCGCAGCCAAACGACAATATAAGATCGACTGCAACCAAGAACTGATCGCCGCAGGATTGGCCAACATCTTCGGCGCCTTTTTTCTCTGTATCCCGGTGACGGGCGCTCTGGCTCGCAGTGCTCTCCAGGTATTGTTGCTTAAATGACGAGGCTGCTCACAAGGAAATTTTGCAACTTCAACACAAAATCTCGCACTGTCTTTAATTTTAACAGATGCACACAAGTTAGTTGTGCTTAATTCCGTCGAAAAATAGCGTATGATCTCCACGCAACTTTTTCAAAGAACGAAAAAGTCTTACTCAGCGGTACATAGAGGGCGCTTTCAATGTTACCATATAACATTTCGACTGATTGTTGCATTACAGAAAAGCACATAATAAATAAACCGTCAGTCTATATTGGAACGTTATAGCGGTATTCCATAATAAATCGACGTGCTATATGGTAAAATTGAAAGCGCCCTCTATGTACCACCTCAAAAGAGTTTTCGTTCTTTAAAACAAATGTTAAAATTAAAGACAGTGCAAGATTTCGTGTTGGAGAGTTGCAAAATTCAAAGCACGTTACTTGATCACAAATAAAAAAACGTCTGTAAATATCCCGCTTTTTAATTTTCTTATTACTAAACAATGTGCGAGATTAACTTCGTAATTAAGTAAAAACGTTACGATCTGTAATTTATCTGTTATTTTAAACTTGAAAATACATTAACCAACGAAGCTTTCAGGAGTCCGTTGGAGGGTCCACGCAAATGGTCAGCCTGGTTTCCGCGACGATTGTCTTAATTGTTCTCGTGGCATTGGGACGATTTCTGGAGCCGTTACCGCGGGCTTGTCTGGGATGTATCATTATGGTGGCGCTGATCAATATGCTGAAAGGCGCTATGGAGATTGTCAGGCTGTGGAAAGTCTCCCTGATTGATGCGTCCATATTTATGGTAACCCTGCTTGCGACGTTGTTGTTGGACGTGGATTTTGGCCTGGCGATCGGCGTGCTATACTCGCTGTTGGTCTTCGCGTTCCGTCTGCAGTACGGTCAGGTGGAAGTGATGGGACGCCTTCGGGGCACTAAGGATGAGATAATGCCTATTGACGAACCCAAGGTAACAGTTGTAACTCTTGTGACTTTTGTAACTTTTGTAACTTTAACTAGCAACCGATAGTAACCATAACTACTAAATAAATACCTACAAAAAGACATGAAAAATGAGCAAATTTTGGTATTATTCAATATTAAAAAAATAATAGTCAAGTCCATCAATGAAAAATTTGGACACGATGAGTTCCGGAATTTTTTTTTCATGGTTCTGTTTGATTAAGAAAACAATTAAATTCCAATTGTTTTGGGTGACTCTGAAAAACTCGGCATTTTTCGGAGTTTATCTCATTTTTGGCCCTTTAATAGATGCTCATATGAACAGGCCGCTGTAACAAAACAAAACAAAAGTTGAGGTAGTGGGATCGGTTAGAAGTTTGTCTCAAAAGCATTCCCATACCCGGTAAAGAGTTCCTCTAGTTGGAAGTGCATTTTTAATGTCAATTTTATTTATCTAAACAAACATCGGCGCTGCATACGGTCTTGGTCAGGGTAAATGATGATATAAAAAATGACAAGGAAGTGGCTGGCACAGATTGCAGTTTGCACTGCAATCCAAACAAGTACCGATAAAATATACATCGAACTTTTGCAATCCTGCTCATTTTTGCATTTGTTTTCCATTTAGGTGGACGAAATAATCGGGGTGAAGATCTTTCGCCTTCACGGTCCGCTCTATTCCGGTAATGCGGAATCGTTCGTGTCGAAAGTTCGCAAGGCAGTGCTGGCCAACGAGAAGGCAGTCTCCGTGAGTCACGCCCTGGTCCCTGAACCAGCCGCCAAAAAGTGGATAGCCATGCCGGGAGAGTTCGAAGAGTTTGCCGGCCAGCTGGTCCGTCGGAGGTACTCCCAAGTGCCGGCTAATCTCACCCGGATGCGAATGCAAGCTGGGCGAAGTCAGTCCGAGGCCACAGCGGAGATCAGTCATGACAGTAACGCTGAGGCAGCCTTAGTGAAGCGAAACCTGCGACGGCATTCCGTGGCACCCATCAGTATGACTACCTTCAAGACAATTAAGGAGAGTACAGGGTCACTGAAGCCAATCAAGGAGACGCAATTATGGGTCAAAGAACCTATCATAGAAACCATGGAGGAAGCGCTAGAAGAGCCTTTGCGCGCTATCATCATTGATTGCAGTTCTGTGTCTTTCATCGATGTTGTTGGAAGTGACGCACTGCTTCGTCTGGCGCGGGAGTGCAGTCTGGAGAAGGGAATCCGCCTGATTTTGGCAGCTTGCTCGGGTAAGTCATAGACGTAGAAATAGGCACACTGACTGACAGACAGACAGACAGACAGACAGACGGACAGACAGACAGACAGACAGACTGCCTGACAGACAAAGATGTGTTATGTCTTTTATTCCAGGCTCTGTTCGCGACATTATGATTTTATCGGGATTTACAAAAGTTGTACCGGCGGAATGCTTTGTAAAGAACGTTTTCACTGGGCTGGAATCGTTGGATCTTCATAAAGATTACTGATTATTCCGGTAGCCCTTCTGTCTTCAATTAATCTAAGTTATCCATGTTATCTATCTGTTCTCTACATGAGAATCTTTCTTACATGTCGTGCGTAAGGAAACGTGTGTGTGACATCAACATAAGTAGTTCAAAGTCTAAAATGATAGACTGTGCTTTAAGCGAAGAACTTGAGTGGAATCCGCTGTTCAGACGACGGCTGAAGCAGTCACTAATGCTTGCTTACAAGCTGATCTTCAATAAGATATCTTTCGGTGTAGGTATGAGCGACTTTGTACACAACTTAAAAAATTCAGGGTAAGGGTCGCAGATCAAATCACTTAGAATGCAGTAGCTTTTCACAGCATCATCTAGTAGCGGGAAGTAAATCGTGGTACGCCAAAACAAGCCATTGCCTGCCTAGCATGCTGTCGCACCGCGCATCTCTCAGTAGCACCACGGAAGATTCCACAGCACGCCGTATCACTACGTTGCACAATATAGCATGCCGT
>LRSR01010280.1:0-10999 GCA_001579985.1 Hypsibius dujardini | reverse complement strand
ATGTCTATGTCTGGCTGTCTTCCTGTCTCTGTACCTGCTAGCCAGTATAATTGTCTGTCTGTTTGTTCAGTTCGGTTATAATTTTTTTGCTTCCGTACCTCCAAAGTGCCTCACTTTGAGTGATGAGTGGCTCAATAACTTTTGTAAAGGTGGAGTTGTGTTTGAGATGGTTTTTTTTTCACCCGCCGGCAACGACGGGGCCGAAAGAGAAAGTAATTTGCCGGTATTCACGGCCAGAAACTGGAGCATCGATCAGAACAGACTAGCGCAGTGAGGTTGTTGAGTACGTTCTTTGTGATAGTAAAAAAGATAACCTCGTGTGTGCAGACGCTCTCGTGCCCAACACACACCTGGGCAACTTTGCACATTCCGTCGTTATACATTATTATTATGTTATTATTATTGAAACCGCAATAACACGGGGTGCTTGCCCTGACGACGAGAGATTAGGAAGTGAGTAAAACTGCGACGACGATCGCCGTTTGACCACACCACACAGCGCCAAATTACTGCCGGAACGGTCGGTCTTACCATTCTGAAGAATGTCATTATCGAATTTAGACGCGATATCTTCAGTTCGTCTCCCTCTCTGTCGTGCTCTTTCGCGGGCTGTCTGTCTATTAAAAAGTGCGGTTTCTCAGACAAGTCCGTTATGCAAGATCGTTGTGCCAGATAAATTTCGAGAAGAAATATTTATCTTCCGCAAGATTCAGAATGATGTGGGGAAGTGCAACATCTGGCCAATAAACCTAAAGACATTTCCTAGCAGGCTTCCGGAAGCTGGAATCCTGATGGGATTTGTTATAAATATGAAACAAATTCCGAAAACCAACAACTCACAATGTTAATCTGCGTCCAATTTGTCTGCCTGTCTGCCTATCTGTCTGTCTGCCTGTCTGTCTACCTGTCTGTCTGCCTGTCTGCCTGTTTGTCTGTCTGTTTGTCTGTCTGCCTGTTTGTTTTTCTGTCTGTCTGTCTGTCTGTCTGTTTGTCTGTCTGTCTGTTTGTCTGTCTGTCTGCCTGCCTGTTTGTCTGTCTGTCTGTCTGTTTGTCTGTCTGTCTGTCTGCCTGCCTGTTTGTCTGTCTGTCTGTCTGTTTGTCTGTCTGTCTGTTTGTCTGTCTGTCTGCCTGCCTGTTTGTCTGACTGTCTGCCTGTTTTTTTCGCTCGTCTGCTACTGACTTTTATCTTCTTTTTGTGTGTGACGGTCTAACACATTACATTTAGGGTACGGATAAAACATGTAGTAAGAATATATTTCTAATTGGTTATTTTTGTTACAGTGGTCACAACAACAACCGGCTCGGACGAGGAAGCTGAAGACGACCATGAGGAAGAGGTGCGCTGTGAAAGCCGGGACAGTCGGATGGACTACAACACGGAAGCCGACAGCTCACAATCGCATAGCCGAGCCGAAAACAAGTCTTCCAGCCCGAGGTCCTTGTATTCATCCAGGAGCAGATATAATGGTAAGTCAACCTCACAGCGATTCATCCTGGATGATTTTTTTCTGGCACAACCATGTCTCAATTTTTCAGGCTCACAACCACCAACGAGTCCCTCGGACAGCGGTGTTTCAGACATCGATAGTAGCACAAGCGATGAGAAACGATTTCCCGGAGGTTAGTGCGGACGCAGGTCCTGGATGGGTGTGTAAAGATACATACTGTTTCACATGTGAAATTCACCGTTATAATTTACAGGTATAATTCCCGGTCAATTGCAACGTCTCCCTTTCCTCAATCCTGCCTACTTCTCCCAAGCACACTTGGCCTCTCAGCTTCATCCTGGTATGGTTCCTTAACCGACTACTATGCTTGCCTGTCTCAGGTTTATATATATCTATATGTCTGTGACGTGTATTTACGTCTGTCTGTCTGTCTATCTGTGTCTGGCTGCCTGCCTGTCTGCTTGTTTGTCTGTCTGCCTATCTGTCTGTCTGTCTGCCTGTCTGTCTGTCTGCCTGTCTGTATGTTTGTCTGGATGTTTGTCTGTCTGTCTGTCTGTCTGTCTGTCTGATGTTAGACGTTTTGTCTATGCCTGCCTGCCTACCTGCCTGCCTACTCAATTGTCTGAATGTTCACGGAATTTTTGTCCGTTTCAGAGCTCTATGCCAGCCAAGCTGCCTTTGCGGCTTCCTATGCTGCGGCCATGCGGCAGCTTCAACAGCATTCCATCCTGTCGTCCCATCACCACGGTCAGCAGCAGCAGCAACAGCAGCCACAGCACCCGCATCCCGTAATGGCTCATTTAGCTTCCGCCGCAGCTGCGGCACTGATGCCGCGTGGGCTAATCCATCAGTCCATTCCCTCGATGACCAGTCCGTCCGGTCTGCACATGGGCCCCGGCGGCCATCCCAATCCCTCGTCACGTCACAGCCATCTCCCGCCGATATCACATGTCGCTCGCCACGTTCCTCCCCATTTGCCGGCGACCAGCCTCCTTTCGACCGCAGCGCACAACCACAAGAACGGATCCAGCACCGGCCACCATTCAGCCAGACCGGATGTCATCAGTTCGAGTTCGTCTGATCTCTCCGAACCAAAGAAGAAGAGTGAGTTTCACACATGCAGGCAGACATACAGACAAACAAGCAGGTACACAGACAAACGGACAGACAATGCAAAAAGGCAGGCTGGCAAACAGACAGACAGACAGACAGACAGACAGACAGACAGACAGCAGGCAGGCAGTCAGGCAGACACAGTAACAGGCAGACACAGTAACAGACAGACAGACAGACAGGCAGACAGACAGACAGACAGACAGACAGACAGGCAGGCAGGTAGGCAGACAGACGCAGTAACAGGCAGACAGACATCTTGGCAGCACGGTGTCTGACGATTCCACTTCGTAGATCGAAAACTTCGCATGCCATACGAGGAGAGCATCGATGGGTCCAGTTCAAAAAAGAAAAGAGAAGGAACAACTTATTTATGGGAATTTCTGCTGAAGCTATTGCAAGACCCTTCCTCCTGCCCGCGATACATAAGATGGACAAACCGGTAAGCTCTTAAATCAAAATCATAAGACAAAGAAAGGCAACATTTTACAAAACATCGAATGAACGCAAGGTGGTTAAGACTTATGAGTAACATTCAAATGAAAAAGACAAATAAAGCAAGACGACAAACCTGTTCCCCAAAGTTGCACCTACTCGTGCTGCGCGACGTCCATCTTCCCGGAATCCGCATCGCCAAACTGGCATCCGACGGCGTTCAATTCGGCCGCCAGACTGTCCATGTTCATTTCGTTCTCCACGTCCTCCAGCGAGACCATCTTCATCTTCATGACATCCTCCGCCGCGTCGTCCGCGTGCTTCCCGTTCTGCTCGACGACCGCAATGTGGTGCGAGCCGTTGAGTTGAACACCATTCGCCTCCATTCGCGGTGACTCATCCTTTCGGGGCGACTCCTCCAGCTCTCCGTCCTCCAAATCCGCCACTCCATCGTCGAGATCCTTGGCGGATTGGAAATCGGGAAGAACCGCCTCCGCGGCGACGTCCTCCGCAACATCCACCTTCCCCGACCCGTTCATGCAGCTTGCAGATGGCACAGCCACCAGTCCGTTGAGTTTCTCTTGACTATAATCATTAGCATACTTGGAATGGAGATCAGTTCGAGGCATGTCTGAGTCGGAGCGAGGAAAAAAAACGTCTCCAGTAGAAACGTCAAAATACCCATACTCATACCTGTTTGAGACGCGTTTAACGCCGGTATCGGGATGACCATTGCTGGCGCCGTTCGCGGTGGCACCATTGGGCTTGACAGTGGCATCAGCAGCGGCGTCCGAGCTGGAAAAAGTGCACACCTCCTTAGAGACGTCCTCGACAATTTCCATCTTCCCCGCCCCGTTCGTGCCATTTTCCGCAGTCGAAGCGCCATTTCCGTTGGCCTTCTCGTCGCGAGCATCGCCACCGGCTTTGGTTTTAGTGTCCGCAGCCAGGGAAGAGTCTGCAGTTTTGGAAGAAGCTCGCTTCTTCTGCATGAAATTCCACGGGCTCTTCCGCTCCTGCGAACTCGGCTCCTCGGACTTCTTGACCGGCGTGGCGCCGCTGCTGCCCGCGAGCTCCGAAGAAGTGGCCGGCACTTCCACATACTCTGTATCTCCAGCGGTCGGGTCGGTGGAGACTTCTCCGGCGGCGGCGGCGGCGTTGGAGGAAGAAGAGGAAGAAGAAGAATCCTCATCAGCAATCTTCTTCTCCTCCCCCGGCTGCTTCATCTTCTGCAATGCCTGACCCATTTCTGACGGATTCCCGCGAGACACCTGAAACCAGGAGTAAAAATGGGCTGGGAAAGATTGTTAGAGTGCACGGGAATCGGTGGGGGAAATTGAATGGAGGAGGAAGTTAGGAAGTTTTGAACTTTTTCACTTTTTCATTACAAAAAAGCTGTTTGCATGCAAATGCGCAGTGGAAGTTGCCAACGGCCAACACACTGAATCAGGCCTCTGACCTTCATACACTATACGCCCCACCCACAGCCGAGAGCCATTGGCCAGATCGATGAAAAAGGCGTGGTTTACTTTAAACTGCCCAATTAAAAAATCAGGGTTAATACCGTAAAGAAATGACATTTAATATTTATTTGCAACGTGATTTATCGGTACAATCAGTTAACTTCCCGTGACAAATTAACTCTTTCGTTCTTCTTTATCTGCAGTGATAAGGGAGTGTTCAAACTGGTCGACAGCAAGGCCGTTTCGCGTCTCTGGGGATTACATAAGGTAATGCACATGCGTGGCAAAAACCTTGCGCTAACCGAATTAAGCACTTTAACTCGCGGCTGTGTCGAACGAGTGTAATGGCTTAACTCGGTTAGGCAAGGTTTTTGTCATCCTTGAATTCATTTTAAATACTAAGATGTATTTTCGAAGCTTAATGTTAATGGAACAATCCTTTTTGATTATACAGAATAAACCGGACATGAATTACGAAACGATGGGCAGAGCATTGCGGTATTATTATCAGCGCGGTATTCTGGCCAAAGTGGACGGACAGCGGCTGGTGTATCAGTTCAAGGAGGTGCCCAAAGAAGTGCTGGCTGAAATCCGCGGCATCTCACCTTGACTCGTAGCAGGCACATAAGACGTAGCAGGCACATAAGACGTAGCAAGCACATAAGACGCATCGAGGGAGAGAAACTCGTTGAACAGGCGAGGAGAGTGATGTGACACACGGGATCGTGTGCAAGTGCCGTGGGAACCTTCTCATCACACGGGACTTCACCGACGACGACGGTTCCTGCTGCCTTATCGAGACGCATGCTATCGAGAGAGAGAGAGAGAGAAACCTTTCTCTGTCTTTTCCCCTGCCTCGGAAACAGGGATTATTCAGCTACACACAAGCTAAAAAGTATTGTTCGGTTTTGCGTGCGCGCGCGCACTCGCTCGTTCGATTTGCGCGCGCACGCACTCGTTCGATTTGCACGCGCGCGCGCACACTCGCTTGTTCGATTTTGCGCGCGCGCACTCACTCGTTCGATTTTGCGCGCGCGCACTCACTCGTTCGATTTTGCGCGCGCGCGCGCGCACTCGCTTGTTCGGTTTTGCACGCGCGCGCGCGCACTCGCTTGTTCGGTTTTGCGCGCGCGCGCACTCGCTTGTTCGGTTTTGCGTGTGAAGACTGAAGTGAAGAGAGGCGCGTTTTGGTTTGCTGCAAGTTTCTCTTCTCCTTTTTCCCCCTCCTCCCGTGTTTGGTGTTTTTTTTTAATAACGTCCCATGCCGCCCATCCAAGTCGGTTTCTCCCTGGACCAAACACTGGCCACGCATCACGGAACCGGCCTGGACTTGTGTGTGTATATATATATATATATTTCTGTGTATTAAATGTCACTTTTTAATTGTACATACGTTCCCTTTTTTGGTTTGATGTATAATGTTTTATACAACTTTTTTCTCTTTGTGTATAGTATTACTTTTTAATTGTCTGTCTGTGTGTACTGTGTTTTCTTCGTGTATGGTATAGATATGTGATATCGAAGGAAAAAGTGTATGAAATACGCGGACCGATTTGAGTAAACGTACGAGGTAAAGGCCGTTAACCAGGCCGCTTTTAGAAATCGTAACTTAACCAGGCCAGCAGGCCAACAGGTGGCGCATAAGTCGTTTTTGTGAAGTCAACCTAGGGAGATGGAACCGAAGTGGCGCCTCTACCGGACTACTTGCACACTTCTCCATTGAGATTCTTCCCTTCCTTTATTTGGACTCAAATTCGAACCTTGAAGCTTAGGAACGAACTAAAATGGTGATGTGTTAGCCTATACTTATGAGTACCAATCGAACACAAGCGGAAGAACCTATTATTGTAACGCCGAAATCATACTACTGATTCTCGAGCTTCCGAACAATTCCAGCATATCTCAGTATAAAGAGAACGTGTATGTACACAATACGAGTAGAGTACGAGTACATGAATCACCGTAAAACACTGACTAAAGAATCACCACAACGGATTACACGTACTAACATAGCAATGGGTCGGAGAATTTTTCTGAATGTTTTCAAGCCATCTGTTATGGCATGGCAGCACTGCAGCGCCGGGAAATCAACGTGGAAAAAACCGGCCTGGTTAACGGCCTTTACCTCGTACCGTATGCTCAGGGGACAGCTAAGCCCCGCCTTCCTCAGTATGGCCCTGCACTCGATTGGAACGTTCAATCTGATTTACTCTTCTCCGATTGGCTCATTTCATAGAGGTTAATCGTTACGCTTGATTGGCTCATTTCGTACAGGTTAATCGTTACGCTTGATTGGCTGATTTATTACAATTTACTTGTTGTGCTCGATTGATTGATTGTAAAGTCGTGCTTTTCCGTATATTTCTCCCTACAGTGGTAATTTGGTGAACGGCGGCCCGGGTCGGTACAAATTTACGGGTAGGGCAGAAAAGTGTCCCTTGAGATCGCGAGGATACGGTAATCAATGGAAGACCACACGCACTCTTCGCACTCACGATAGTCGACACGTCTGCCTGAATTTTTTTTCGCAGATAGTAAACTAAATATGCACACTTTAGAAATATATTTTGACTGCCTTTGAGTTCCTGATCTTAGTGAGAAAAATATCGAAAGTTTCTTTATTGCATTAACCGCTTAACCATTGATTTTAGTGATTGATTTCTGCCACCCAAAATTGTGGCCATTTGTGTAGAAGCACTAACCAAAACTGGCAGAGTCAATTAAACCGCCATCGCTACGTTCGCACGGGGTGAGGAGGACAAGCTAAACAACTTGGACATTCCGGACGACGGTGAAGCGACATCACCCTTCTTCTGACTAGCAGCCGGTGAGAACGGTCCACGTCCCAGCACCTCCGTCGCCGGCTGCGTCGTCGTGGCAGCCGGCAACGAATTCAGCGACAGCAGCAGGTCTTCCATCTGTTTCTCATCCATCGGCGAGACCTTCGGTGAGACCTTCGGCGAGACCTTGGGCGAGATCCTTTTCTGCGGTTCTCCGCCCTTCAAGGCCGCGTCCGAATTCGCCTTCGCCGGGCCGTAGGGCGACCGGACGGCCACTTTCTGTCCGTTGATTTGGACGGCCGCGTGGAGGATGTACTTGCTCGGGGAGCTCGCGGTTTTGCCGGAAACCTTCGGGGAGCCCGCGGTTTTGCCGGAAACCTTCGAGGAGTCCTCCTTACTGAATCCAGCCTCGAACTGTTTCGCCAGGTTCTTAATGGAATTGGAGATGGACCGGACCTTGGTGATCGGTCTGGTGGAGTCGGCTGTTACGGCCAGGGTCTGCGGTCGGTCTTTGGAGACCGCCGAGGGTTTCTGGTCGCTCCGCAGCAGACGGAACGCCGCGTCGTCCCGCACAACGTCCGGGCTCTTCGAGGAGCCCTTCGGCGGCGTCGGGGGACCCGGCACGGCGTAATCGTTCCGCGAGCTCGGCAGCTGCTTGGAGAGATCCGCGGAGACCCGGTAGTGCGGGGAGCTTTGCGCGTGGATGATCTTCCGCACGGAGAGGTCGTCCATCTCCGGGTGCGGTTGCGGCCGCCGGGTCCCCGGGTAGTTGGGGAACTCCAGCGCGGCCCCGGTGAAGACGGTCGGGGTGTAGGCTGCGGACATGAGAAGGTAGCTCGAGCTGGGGAGGGCGGGCTTGGGCGGGCTCGTTTGTTCGCGTTGACGATGACCTAGGGGGAAAAAGACGGAAAAAGAGGCGTGAAAAAAAAAGATGGAAGTTTTTGGAGTTCTTTCTTTTTTTCCCCGAAGAGCCGCTTACGATAGGCTAAGTCATCGGTCGGCGGCATGGCGGCCCCACCGCCGCTCATCGGTCCGCCCCTCCGTGGGCTGTAATTGTTCTCCCCCAGTGACTGGCCTCTCTTCCGTTCGTTCGGTCGAGCGTGGACCGCGTCACCGTCCCGCGACGCTCGATCCGTGCCTTGACGGTGGATCCACTGTTTCGTGTACTCTTGCCGGTCTTTTTCCTGGAGATTCTTCTTCGTCAGGTCCGCCACGGCGGAGGAGGGCACCTGGCGTGGGGATGAGACGCCGGAGTCGCTGCGGAGTCCGTTGGAGGAGGACTTGAGCGTGACGTCCTCGGACTTGGTGCTGATGCTCTCGTAAAACTCGTCCAGCTCCTCCAGCGCCTGCTCGAGCTCTTTCTGGTCGGATTCCTTGAGCGGCGCGAGGCGGCTCGATCGCGACGGGACGGCCAAACGAGACGGGTCGTAGTGGCTGCTGGAAGTGGGCCGGTAGACCCCGGCGGAGGACTGGTGGAGCTGCCAGTCGGAGTTCCATCGTACTGCGCCTAAAACAATCCACACGAAAAGAAACATTTAATTATTTAATAAAAATCAAACGATAAAGCCATTCCGGGCCGTACCGGAGGGTTCCTCGAGGTTGGACCGGCCGGACTGGCTCGGCGGACTGCGCAGCTCGTTGAGGAGCCGAGCGGCAGTTGAGGACGTGTTTAAGGCATGATGGAGGAACTGACTGTCCGCTGCGATATGGCCTCCGAGGGAGAGTAACTCGGTCGACTTGGCGGAGTTCAGGGCGATGGCGTGCCGAGCCGTGTCTCTCCGTACGAACACCGGTGACGGGGGCTGCTTAACGGTCGGCGGTTGTGTGTCTGAACTGCCTGTCGAGTCCGAGGACTTTTTCCGAAGCTGCTCGAAAAAGTTCCGTTTATTGCTGACCGACTCGGGGGGAACGGTCTCGGATTTGGGGGAGAAACCCAGACCGCGTTCGTCGATCCCGGCGGGGAGGGAGAACCGACTCATGGGCTGGTTCCATTGCGGGTTGCTGGGAACGCCGTTGACTTGCACGTAACTCCCGTACGGCCGGTCTACATTGACCGGACTCGACGGAATTTGTCCGCGGAAAGCGTTCCACTGCGGTTGCTGTGTAGGTGGACTCGGTGTGGCCGACCACGAGAGGTCGTTGTGGCTGGGAGATTTTATGGGAGCTGGGCTTCGCAGTGCTCCTGCTGAACTGCGGCTGTTTGCCGGTTCGTTTAGGGAACTTATTTCCATGTGAGATTGAGCGTGGGTCAAGGGTCTAATCGGAACTGCCCTTGTCTGTAAAAATAAAAATGGAAATTTGAAAGACAGACAGACAAACAGACAGACAAACAAACAGACAGACAGACAGACAGACAGACAGACAGATAGGCAGACAGGCAGGCAGGCAGACAGGCAGGCAGGCAGGCAGGCAGACAGAGACCTGCCTTACTTTGTTGAAAGAAATCAGAGTGAAGGGTTGGGGACGAATTGATGACGATACCAAGCTCTGCGTGGAGCTTGCCAGATTTCCGGACTTTGAAAGTGGTCGACTACTGATCCACTCTTCGATCGTCAACGGATTAGACGGGACCTTCCGAGCGATATATGGTGAAATCGAAGGTAAATCGCTTTCTGCGGTAATTCTAATCTGCGGAACGGAGACACTCGGCATGACTTTAGTTGCAACTTCGGGTTTGACGGTAGACGCGGCGGGGCTTCGCCGTGACGCTCCGTTCGATGACGGCGGGAGGTCGACGCGGTCGGCACGACCTGGGCGCGCACCTGCTGCGCTGACGACTGTCTGCCCGGTCACTGTCTGGGGCGCCACCGAAGGGTCTCGGGATTGGGTTCGGCTGCCGGTGGCGCTGCCCTCTCGGGAACCGCGCTTTCGACGGGGCGAAAGCTCCCGCCGGGCCTTGAATCCTCCGTCGTCATCCGAGCTCGAAGTGGAGCCTTTCCGGCCGAGCTGCGGAGTCCAGCCGGTTTGCTGTCGCTTTGCATAGTACCTTTAAACGGACATTAATCACTCTGAGGACAATCAATCGTAAAAAAAATAGAAAAAAAAAAGAAAAAAAAAGACTTTATTCATTTCTTAAGAAAATTATTTTTAATTAAGAAAGTTTTCGTGCAAAATTGTACCTGGCTGTTTTTGCCTCCAACGAGCGATGGCGTTTCGAGGTCCTCTTAGCCCCGGACGCGGAGACCGCGTCCTTCACCAGGTCCTTCTTCGTCCGCTCCCACATCGATCCGACGTCGGGGGAGAGCTTCGCCGGGATCGCGGCCGCCGCTTCGCGCATCCGACTCCGCAGGATCTGCATCGCGTTGCGCGGCCACTTTTGCGCCGCTCCGGGGGCGTCGTCGTTGAGGGAGGAGCTGTCGCTGCTGTCCTCGGACAGCGCCCGAATCGGCTTCCCGTTGACGGACAGCGGTTTCTGGGAGGTCGCCGCCGCCGCCGGCGAGAGGAACTTGGAGCTGCATGGCGGAGTGGACAGACCGCCGGACACGCTCGGTCCGAGCGGTTGACCGTTCGGTCGGCTTTGATCGGTCGGTCCGAGCGGTTGACCGTGCGGTCGGCCTTGACCAAAGTGAAGCGCCGGAATGGTGCGAGTCTTCGCCGTCGACATGTTTTCACGCTGATGTGTCTGCGTTATGTAGGTGCAAGTGCGGTCCAGTCAGCAGCAGAATCCAGTCACAGACACGCAATCTGGAGACAAGACATAACATTGAGGTTGTATACAAAAGTTTTAAGTTGAAAATGGTTAATTTAGCCTGCGCCTCTGCAG
>LRSR01010278.1:0-11279 GCA_001579985.1 Hypsibius dujardini | reverse complement strand
ATAAGTTTGATATAAAACATATTGCTGAGAGTTTGCTCTCTACCGAGGAGAGATCAGTCGATCACAGCGGCACATGCGGGATTGGCAATTGACCGGAGAGGCTTCAAGGCTTGTCAAGTGTTTTGCTGGAACATTCACATTTAGCCATCCCGCACTTTTGGGCGTTCAACTGAAGGGATAAAATATACGTGCAATTAGCCCGAGCCTTCAAATAAGATTCGTAAAACTGTTATTGTCCGGAAACAGACACATGACGTCATAGATTTTTTAACAGTCACGTACAGTACAGCAGTGATCTCCTCGGGATTCGAGACCGAGCGATGTCTCGGACATCTGTTCACGCTTCATCGGCTCCATCCCTCACCGAGTTCGGGGAAAATATGCCCGACTCCCAATAGAAGCTACGCTTGACCGGTGTCCACTCTCGTTACCAACGGCTTTGGTTGCGGCGCAGTCGGAGGTCCCACGACCGCTACTGCCCTGCTGTCGGCGTCCCGACCGTGAATTACACTTTTGATCCCAAACCTGCTTTTGAAAGTTGCAATTGTTGTCAGCTCCATGGCGTGCGAATTGTGATCGGCGATGCGGGTTAAACTGCCGGCGGAATTGGCCGGAACAGCGTGATCGCGATGGGGAGTCTTTAGAATAATGCGTGCGACGCGACGTTTGTGACGCTTGTGGCAGAACACTAACAGAGCCGTGCAATTCAGCGCCCTTTTTCACGGCTAGAATGCCGTAATTGGACATTGCTGGGAATATGATTGTATGGTGGCGATGGCCCAAATGGACAAAGGATGGTGTTGCCAGACAGATCAAGTCTAGGAAGAGTTTGATTGCCTTTGAGTCTGTCTGTCTGTCTGTCGATCTGTCTGTTTGTCTGTCAGTCTGTCTGTATGTCGGTCGATCTGTCTGTTTGTCTGTCAGTCTGTCTGTCTGTTTGTCTGTCTGTCTGTCTGTCTGTCTGTCTGTCTGTCTGTCTGTCTGTCTGTCCGTTTTTACCTCTCTGTCTCTGTCTATATGACAGTTTGTCAGTCTGTCTGGTCTTCTGGTGTTTCAATATCTACAAAAGTATATTGGCTTCGGACTGCGCATGTCGGTCGTATCAAGCAGCGGCTAGTGTTGCAGTAAGCTTTTCGGCGAGCCCGCAGGCTCTTCATTAAATTTTCACGCAAGCAATCTCCGGTCAGCGAAGGCCATTAATAAGCGACGGGATTAACAGTTAACCATCCAGACCCACAGCGCAATTCTCGCTAAACACTATCACACCATGCCCGGACACGCAGCAGCCGGAGGGTCAGCAGTGACCACTACTCCACATGGCCGCCACTGTGCCGCTCCTGATAAGAAATATGTTATCATCATTGCCCAATTTTGCCGTCCCTCCCCGAGTTCCCATATAATCCCGCCGAATATCGCGGCGACGCGCGTGCATGTTATTGTGTTACTTAATGTCCCGATAATGTGGCAACTAACTGCACACTATTATCCCCCATACATTTCATTGCCGTTCTCGTGCATCATAAAGCCCCTGAAAGGGGAGAATTCAGTTTGTAAACATAAAACTGGAAGAGGCCTGCTGGTTTCTCTATTACCCCAAGTTAGCCGTATAGCTGGCCATTTATTCGGCCAATTTTAAAGGCACACACAGACGCACACACATCGTAACGTTTGCCTCTCGTAATCGATTCATCATTTCCGCCTGTCTTTCTCCCTCTCCCTAATCCAGAAGTCCCCCTTCATACAATCGGTCTGCCGACTCCTTGGCCGCCTCTCTGTCTGTCTGCCTGCCTGTCCCTCTTTCTGTTTCTCTGTCTGTCTGGCTGTCTGTCTGTCTGTCTGTCTGTCTGTCTGTCTGTATGTCTGTCTGTCTGATATAGGTTGTTTTGCATCCGATGACGTGCTATCGGTCATTCAGTTCCAATTGATTTGCGCCGGCTCATGTCCGGCACGCGTTCTGTGAAAATGAAAGATAAGAGGGCGCCGGCGGATGGTGCTCGTTTTAAAATGGGATCATAAGAGTTTACTCGGATGTGAGAAAGGGTGATAGTCAGCAAACATGGGAAAGTGGCCGGGGATATATCGTGTTCCATGCTAGTGAAGGACCTGCCGTTCGACCTGCGCTTGAGTATTCATTTACTTCACAGAAAGTCCCATAAAAAGGCGCAATAAACTGAACTTTCATTTCCCCACACAAGAGTGGCAAAGATAAAAAAGTTGCTGTCATATTCTGGAGATGTATAAATATACATCTACATTAGAATTTACGTTGTTGTATCGATAGGTAAATGTCTTAGATATTTGAAAAATAAGTAGAGTATAAAAATGGTGATCTAATCTCTTAGCCCTGTTCTTCGTCTAACAAAATCGTAGTGAAACACAAATGGGCTAATTGAGGAAGCACCAAAGAATTCAATTTGAGGTCTCGAAGGTCTCGAAGGATGCGGTTCGAATAACTTAGCGCATCAAGGGGAAGAGGACAGTCCAGTCGGACAGTTATGTACAGTCCAGCCGGACAGTTATGTACAGTATTATACTACGATGTTTGCCGTGAATGAACGGTCGACCGGAACTATCGAAATGATAAATATGTTGGTCATTCGGTTTGGGTACAGTTGACTGGAGTCTGGCGCTAACTAGCTCCGTTTCCGTAGGACTTCCGCTTCCATGGCATGATAATCACGTTAGAGGGCCAGTGCAAGATCATCGACTGGGTTCCAATGCTTGGAATAAAATATGCGAGCACAAAATGACCGGCTGTTGTGTCCAGACGAGTTCATTTGAAGTTGAACACATTCCATTTCTATTATGAATCGCATAGACTTGTGTACGGACTCACGTGAGCCAGCGAGAGAGATCCCCGCCCAACGGTCAAGATGAAAGGTCCGGAGCTGGCTGATCAATAGGACTTGTTTGAAAACCTCTACTACACCGGAAATGCTCTTTAGCTGAGCCAGAAGATCAAACCACTCTGATTAGTGAGGCCGAAAAGTTGGAAATATCCTCACGATCAATACTTCAAACATCAAAAATGAGACGGAAAGAAATGTCATAAACACCTTGATTCAACCCAGTTCTGCTCTGTCTATGTATGGCTAAATGATTGTCTAACTATCTATGCCTTTTCATGGTACAATACCTTTTTTTCGTTGAATTTTGCGTGTCGGTGGTTCTGACTTCTGTCTGTCTGTTCGCCTCTCTGCCTGTGTACCTGCCTGTGTGTTTAATTGCTTGTCCGTCAGCCTGCCTGCCTGTTTGTCTGTCTGTCTGTCTATTTGTCTGTCTGTTTGTCTGTCTGTCTGTCTGTCTGTCTGTCAGTATGGCTGCTTGTCTGTCTGTCTGTCTGTCCTTCTTTCGATTTGTGTGTTTGTCTGTCTGTCTGTCAGTATGGCTGCTTGTCTGTCTGTCTGTCTGTCTGTCTGTCGATTTTTGTGTTTGTCTGTCTTTCTTGTCTGTTCATCCGTCGGTTTGTGTCTTTGTCTGCCTGTCGGTCGGTTATTCTGTTTGTCTTCCTTATCAGTCAGCCTGCGAGCCTAACTCCACATTTTCTGTCAGGAGTATTTCAAATCATTATTACGGCTCACTTAAAGCGGGAAGCACGGGCGCGTTGACGTCTGACAGCATCGAAAATTTATTCGGTAACACGACAACTCTCACACAGGAATGCTCAAGGGACCACATTTTATGCCTGCTTTGACAGCGCAATTACCGAGCACGTCACTCTACTAGGGCATGTCAGAATTCCACCAAACGGCGAAAATTTTATCTCAGTTTACCGTCCCTTGCTGGACAGCCGACAGGGTGAGGCTAAAATATCAATGAGTAATTAGGCTAAAATAATCACACACGCATGTGGGTAGTAGGAGTAGTGGTAGTGGTAGTAGTAGTAGTAGTAGTTGTGGTAGTAGTGGTAGGAGTAGTAGTAGTTGTGGTAGTGATAGTAGTAGGAGTAGTAGTTGTGGTAGTACTCGTAATGGTTAAAACGAAAACAAGAAAACGCAAGGAAAACAAAGACAAAATAAAAGAAGACACAAGCAGGATCCACAGGCCACAAATGAAAATACAGAGGTCGTGTCACCGGGGTTTTCCGGTAATGGGAAGGCAAACTGTGTGGTCCTTCCGAACGAAATTTAAATTCTTAAAAACTCAAGAGAAGAGGAACGGATGATGCGAGAAGCTCCCTTCGAAACAAACTGCTCCATAAATAACCTTCCAAAATACTTCCGAGCTAGGAATCGCTGTCTGCCTCGGTCAACTCGTCCGTCAATTCCATAAAACTGGTCACGAACCATTTAGCTTCCCGCCGAACACGCTCTCGGATGACAACTCCACCGAAACCGATAAAGGCGTCCTGAATGAAATAAATCACCCATTAGCCCAAGAAACAAAGGTCGAAAGTGTGGTGGCAAGGTAAACCTTCTAGTAGTTAATTATAGAAGAAAATCGTCAAGTAGAGGAAATACTCACAGCAGGTGGCGCTGCTTCCAAATCCGTCGATCCATCGCCGATCATCACCAGGTTCTGGTAGTGGTGCGTCCGCTTCAGATGGCCGCAAGCGCGACCCTTTCCTCCGTTGTCGCAAGTGAGAGCGCTCTCGTCGAAGCCCGCGTATTCACCTGAAAGGCACAACTCAAATCAAGACACAGTCGCAGTCGCAAACTCCCAACTAAAAACAGATTACTCCCGGATCGTAACTGTGAGACAAAAAACCGACTCTGCCCGTAATGCATAATCAGTTTCGCCTTCCGTTGTCTGTAGACATTGTACAGACAAGTGTAGACAAGTTCCAGTCATTTGTCTCAAAGCTCACAGTTCTCCAATTGTCAGTAAACGACGCACTATTCGTCATCGGCCCAAGGCGGCAAAGACGGACCGACTAGCAGCGTTACAAGGCTTCAGTCCAAGGTTCACAGTTCGCGTTCTCACCGTTGTAATACCACATCAACCGATTGCAGAATACATTCTCCTCCGGGATCTTCAGCAGTTCCGCCAGAGGGAGTATGAAGAAATCAAACCCGCCGGATATGAGGTAGACCACGCCGCCTTTTGCTCTGATTGCGTCCACGAGGTCTCTGTGGAAATTGAAATTCGACACTTTTTGTGGAAAAGGGTGAGAAGCACGAAACTGACATGTGCAGTGTTGTCTTACACAATTCCCTCAGTCAGTACAGGGGGGTGCTTCTTCATGAAGCTCTCAACCTGCGTCCGTGTAGGCCGGATAATGTTGAGGCGCTCCTGGAGGCAAGTTTTGAAGGGCAAGTTGCCGCCCATTGCTTGTTTGGTCCATTCCGCCACTTCTTTTCCCACGCCGCAGAATGTGGCAATCTCATCGATGCCCTCGATGGGGGTGATGGTCGAATCGACATCAAAACACACGGCGTCAGTCCTTCTCCAGATGGCCTTCACTTGTTCCGGGGTTGGATCGTAAGACACTGAGCGATGCTTTATCCTGCAGACATAGAAACAAGAGCTTACCAAAAAGAACTACGAATGTAAATGAACAGAGCACTATAGTGTCCTTCAACCATTTACAGTAGGTCCAGTGGCTAGACAGTGTATGAACAGCAGAATGAGTACATGGATCGAACCGATCTGCACCTAGAAACAGATCGAAATACAGACAGACAGACAGACCGACAGACAGACAGACAGACAGACAGACAGACATACATCCATACATACAGACAGAGAAACAGACAAACAAATAGATCAACAGACAAACACATAGACAAACAGGCACGAAGCCCGACAGGCAGGCAGGCAGGCAGAAGACAGACAAAGAGGCCGACAAAAGCATAAAAGCATAAGCAGCTCAGGCAAAAGCAATAACTGTTCTCCTGCCCTCGGGGGCAATGTTCTTCTTACAATTCGCGGAATCGAAGACCTAAATAGATGTCTCAATTTGAACGATTTCCAGTGAAGATATCGCCTTCCGGTCTCTTGACGCTTTACGCCAATCTTCTAGCTGCATTGCAGAAAAAAACCGAACAGACAGACGGTCGTTGTGTAGACGCGTTTACGAGAGAACACATTTCCTAGCTTACGGTCCACGCGTCTGCGGCGTTTACGCCTTGTGGTTACTACGTGTACTAAGTCGGTTTTACGGAAAAAAGTAGAACGCGCATAGCTTGAATAGAGAAAAGGGGTCAAGGGTCAGTCACTGCAGCCACACCATCAGGCGAGGCACGGAAAAGAACGCATATCTCGTGACTGCACACTTGAAACTCCTCGTAACAACGAACAGATAGATGAACGACACCAATCTCCACGGGCAACACCAATGACAATAATGTTTCTCTCAATACCCAGTCTGACGCAACCAAATTCAATTGCGCTAGTAATTAGGAGTCGCGGAAAACATGGACCGAACGGTATCAAGAACTGTGAACCTAAAACTCCAAAAGAGTACACGCCAAAATTCTTTATTTCAGCAGACTAAAACAATTCTTCTGAAACTTGATTGATTGATTGATTGATTGATTGATTGATTTGCAACTTGAAACAATCCCCTTGACGCAAACAATCTATTCTGCGACAAAGGAATTATTTATTCTCTATTATACCAAATTTCTTACGTAAAACGGTTGCCCCTCTAATAAGATGCAAAATAAAAAAACAAATTCGAGATTAGCATTCACGAAAAAAATCAGAATTTTGTTTTCGGGCCTGACGTGTGCGGTTTCGATGGATTGCTTGATTGCTTGATTTCATCTAATCATGGAAAATGTGTTTCATCGCCCAAACAGCGTCTCAATTTACCTTCCATTAGTCACAGGAGCTGCGGGGGTTTTTGTGGGCATTTTTCGCGAACCTTCAACTGAAATCACTTGCAAAATGCCCCAGAAATGTCCGAATAGTCGGAGATGGGATCGCAGATAAAAAGGCAGATCTTGCAGGACGCGTTGCTCTGCTTGTCAACAAGTGCGGAAAACCCTCTTCAGTTTACGTTCCCCGGTACTGAACAGTGAGAGAGAAAGAGAGACAGTGATAAAATAACAGTTCCAAAAGTCCACAGTCTGCGCGTCCGAGTCTGCAAGCTTTTTTATGGACGAATGGAGATCGACGTTTATTCCGAGTGTTCTTCAGCCAATTGAGAATTTCTCCTTGCTGTAACTCCACGCCCAAAAAGGTGTCTGTCTGACTTCAGATTCGAGATACTTGGTCGTCCGTTCTCTGTTGTCCTCAGATAACCATTTGGGGTGCAGCAAAAGCAAAAGGGACGACGTCGAGGAAAGGGAATCTCACCCACCAGACCACACACAGACCAGACACAAAGCGAATCCTAAGAAGGACAAAGAAAACCCTCACAATCAAATTCGAATTTACGAACTGTCGTATGGGCACGTAGGGATTATTGGAAAAAGGGTGAGAACTGGTTGTTGCGTTCCTTACCTGGTAGAAGTGGTTCGCTGTCTGGCAGTTACTTTTTCTTTGTGGAATCAACAAAAATTGATTTCTGGTTTTTCATTTACGAATCTCAGCTGATCAAAGGCGGTACGCAACAAATGAGAGACCACGTGGGGACTCACGCTTTCCACATCAACTTTAAAGCACGTGGGCAAAACTTTCGAAATGAAACAGACTTACAAACCTTCTGATTGGATCACACCACAAGAGGAGGCCAGCGAGGGGGCAGGGCTGTCACTCCGCTTGTGGCGTTTGATTGATCGATTGATTCAAGTCTCACTGCAGTAGGTCTGGCAAGTCTGTCTTCAGGAGACCGAATACTGTACTGTACTAAAAAATTAAGTTAGCGAATGACTTTCAACATTGGGATTTAGTTTTTAACCCAAAAGCGATGGAATGTCTTTGCGCAGAATTCAAAAGGCGCGGAGAGGAGAGCAGCACCAACTCTGTTATTACCATCAGTTTAAGTATTTGCCAAACCAACGAAGATTACTGTATTTTCGCGTTAAACAGGGACAGCGTACGAGCTGTGGAACGTTTAATCGGCCACGGGGCGCCTGTGCTGTGTGTACGGTGTACACAGCCGTGCACACGTTCCACTCCAGTACGACTGTCCCTGTCTAACGCGAAAATACAGTACATGTAATGTAATTATGCAGTAAGGTAACAGCAACAAATGGATGCGAATTCTAACATAAGTAAAAATGATAAGAAAAGAAATCAGAAAAACGAGGAACAGCGACAGATCGTATTCAAACGTAGAGTTCAAAATCTACCCGCTTGGACGTGTAAAACGGCGCATCCACCACGCCGGCTTTTCGGACAAATACTCCGTCCTTGAAGAAATCTTGCTGCACCCAGTCGATCATTTGTTCGCTTGAGTACGGGCCGTGAATGTCTGCCGTTTCCGTGTTTTCCCACTTGTACTCCCACAACGTCTGATTGGCGCTGTCTTCTGAAAAGATGAAATCCATTTAGCCTACCGACCATGTCAATGTGAGGCATTTTCTTTCAGCTAAGAAACTCTCTCAAATCGTGCTAAGAAATAAGAAATAATTCTTACATCTTAATCCTCAAACATTCATGGATCAGTTTTCAGAATTACCGATACCGTTCTTTGGAGCTGGGGTTTATTGCTAACATAACATCAATAATCTGACATTCATCAATCAAACAGAGAACTATACCCCCCCCCTTCTCCGATCACGCATCAAGTAAGATACCCAAGTGAAAAACTATGAATTCTATTTCCAGCAGCACATTCGAAAAAACATTACTGTATTCTTGCGTTAGACAGGGACAGTGTACGAGCTGTGGAACGTTTAATCGGCCACGGGGCGCTTGTGCTTTGTGTACGGTACACACAGCCGTGCACACGTTCCACTCCACTATGACTGTCCCTGTCTAACGCGAAACTACAATACCTTCCTCATCCGCCTTCGGCTGCGAAACCTTCTTCGCGTCAAAATCCTCCCCGAAGATATCCGCCTCGGCATCCACGGCCAATCCCTTCAACCTGGCATCGTCTTTGCTGAGCTTGTGCTGAATCTTCTCAAATGTCTCCTGATAAATCTCCAAATTCCCCTTGCCCAAAATGGCATCGGCCGCCGCTGTTAGTGCATCGAATTCCTTCTTCACGGGATCCACCGCAGTCGCGGCTGCGGCACTCAGACCGCCCTTTTTGACGCGTTGAGTCGGCTTAATTCCAGCACCCAGACGCCGTAGCGCCTTCCCAATTGACTCTCCTGGTCTGAGAAGGCCTAGAATGATTTTGTACAGTTCCGAATCTGATTGCGCCGCCGGTGCTGCGGCATCTTCAGCAGCGGCTTCGTCGGCTTTCTTCTTGCGCAGTTTCTCGTAGTCCTCGTCTGCAAACTGATCCAACCCCTCCAACCAGGCATCTTTGACGCCCTTGTCTTTGTCGACGTAGAAGTTCCCGTCTGTGTCGAAGTGGCCTTCTTCCAGCTCTTCTTGAATGTTGAAGGGTGTGATGCGGACTCCATCGTCCACTTTCACTGTGCCATCTTCTTGACCTGCAAAGGGGATAGTTTCATGTCAGATGGTCGAGGGTAATACTGTAGATTGAACCAGTACTAGTATTTGATTGATCGCATTCAAGAATGTAATAACTCGTGTTTGCTGATCAGTCAATCAATCCACTGATCAAAGCACACAACAGCACTAAAATTGAATGCATCTGCTGACAAATCAAAATCAACCCTTTTGTCTTAGCGTTACGCCGCGATCTAAAGGCGTGCAGCCACCTCGTGCTAAGGTAGATAGTTTCAAAGAATTTAAACTGACACTATCATAAAGACCCCTGTGTCATCGGGGGCATTGTTTAATGAAAACAATGTATTCATTAAATTAGACTAAGCTATTCATCAATCAACCAATCGGCCGCTAAGTCGCAAAACAAACCTTCAACATCGTCGTCGCCGAGAATTTTGTATTCTTGCTTTCCATCTGATTCCTGTCCATCATCTCCATCCTCGTCATCGTCATCGCCTTCCTCCTCCACAGCCGAATCCTCACCACTATCGACCGCAGAATCAGCCCCTTCCGTCGCTATTTTCGGCCGTTTTGGTTTGTCTTCAGTTTCCATATCAATGGCGTCATCGCTGACTCCGCTCTCCGAAACAGTCCGCTTCCCTGTCGGAGGCCCCATAGCAGGCATTCTATTTTATGCTGTCTTATAATCTTCGAACTGTTCGCAAGAAACTGAGATAATTCTGGGGTTAAAAGTGGCACGGAAATTGGAAAAATGCAGTGCAAATAATAGTATGTTCAAAAAAATGTATTATTTTGTTCGAATCGCGTTCCGCAAACGCGCGGCGCTCGGGAATTTTCAATGTGTTCAATCAAATAGTGTTCAGTTCAGTATAGTACTTGATGTACGCTCGAATTTCTGTTTGTTCGATTTGGAACTTAATGCGCTCTCAAAATGTCCCACGCGTTCGGTTTGATAGTTTGGACGATTTCGAAATCTGCATTGGTTTTTCGTGAAGAATCAAACCACACGAACCAGGAAATCTGCTTGTTGTGTTTGTTGTTCTTTTTTGGCCTTTCGATTCAGAGCTTGATTTTGAAATTCCCCATCTCATATTTTTACTTAATTACACTTATTACATTTTCGTATCGTTTGAGTTGCAGAACCTGCAACAATGGCCCAGGGAAAATCGAAGGGAAAAGCGCAACGGCCTGGAGATGCGGTGAAAAAGAACGCCACCAAGAAACCTGCCGCCGCGCACACCAAAGGAGTCAACAAGAAGAAGACCGTTCCGCGGGGCGGAGCCAAACACAACACTTCGGCGACGACAGATATGAAGAGGAGCTTCCAGAAGGCCATCAATGCACGTATTGAGGTGGAAGTCTCGCAGAGAGCGCGTGCGTGCGAAATGAAAAGCTTTAAGCTGATAAAGCCGGGAGAGAGTTCAGCATCAGCATCGACGTCCGTCGGTCCGTCCAAAAAGGTGAAAAAGGGACCCACGCCGGGACTCAGCGTCAAGGCAACGCTGAAGGAAACATCTAAACGAATTCAGAAGAAGAAGGCCGGCAAGAAGAATTGATTTGATTGATTGAAGAATTGATTGATTTTATTCCCCTTGAAATTCCGGACCTTGTCCTGTAATGTTTGAAATGTTTGTCCTGTAATTGTACGCTGATTTCCCAGAAGTATTAGTTTCTGAAGAACCGGAGAAATGTTTGTCGGACGAAGCTGCGCTCGATTAATACAATAGAAGCGATTGCATTCGTTATGTTTAATAAGGAACACGTACAATATACAGTAGCAAAATATGATCTCGAACACAAAAACTTGCAGCGACATCCCTTGAAAACACACAATACAATAGAACTGTTCAAGTTGATTGCAT
>LRSR01010277.1:0-13555 GCA_001579985.1 Hypsibius dujardini | reverse complement strand
GATTTCCATTTCTCATTTGAAGGTAGCTGAACTTGAACTCTAAACGGATTAATTAATATTAAGCGCAATTTATTCGGACCACAAACAAAACAGAACATGGGATTTACCAAAGAAAATTGGATGCGAAACAAAACTAAATAGTACTGTAACGCCGCGTTAGCTTCGCGCACCTGTAGCACCGCCGCGGGCGATTTTCCCCCCGCTCCGTGTGTTATTGCCCGGGCAGTATATACTGAAAATGCTGTGTTTGTTGCGCGAAGCTAACGCGGCAGTAAAGTAACAAAATGCTGATACTACAAAAATGAAAAACTGTAGCTGGGAGGAAATACATTCATGGCGACCCAGACGGTGCTCGGGATTGGGAGATCCGAACATGATACCCGCAATTTCGAGTTGTTTTACAGCTGCAATCAAGTACAATTTAGTGCCCCATCCTGATATTCCGATTAATAAAATATAGAAATGAGAAAAAGTGGAACCAATGTGGTCAGGCTATAAAGAATGGTAAGGTCACTAGTCTGCTTTAACTTTCCAACCTTGTCAGAAAGGTATTCCTAGTCATTCGGCCTGCTGAGGCGGAGCTATCGCATCAAAAGTAATTGTATCGCAGCCCAACACATACTCTAAATGTAATACTAGATTCGGACATAGAGCTGCCATTTACTGCAGATCTGAATATGTATCTGGATTTGAA
The DNA here is from genome assembly GCA_001579985.1 of Hypsibius dujardini. Taxonomy (NCBI): domain Eukaryota; kingdom Metazoa; phylum Tardigrada; class Eutardigrada; order Parachela; family Hypsibiidae; genus Hypsibius; species Hypsibius dujardini. Next base: position 12,861 of record LRSR01010277.1, on the reverse strand, counting down.
GTCGATGCCTTGGTTCTATGAACACTTATTCGTACCGCAGTTTTCGCTTACAACTTGAACTTTAGATTCTTTGGTGTTTGGGATCTGATTTTCAAGGGCTCCTTGGATTTAAAAACACTTCCAAAAATTTCAGTTTCTCTAACAGATTTGTGACTTTCCTGGGTTCAGTGTACGCATTGCACCCTATTAACCCTCCCGAAAAACAGTATCCGAAATACCCAAACGTAATGTATAATAATAAAGAATTATATAATAATATATCAGTATCTGTAAGTTTATGATTAATCGTTTATGAAATTAAAAGAAACAGCAACCATTTCCGTGCTTTTGGACCGTAATCGTTTCCAATATGGAGTATATTCCATTATTCTACTGTTGTAGCAGGTGAATGTGGGTGGCCATGGTTCTTAACCATGACCTTTTGGCGTTTATTCCATTACTCCACTTCTATTGAAGGCGAGTGTGGCTACCCATATCACTGTTGTACCGTTATAATTGTGCTAAAATAAGCCGCTGAAAAGTTATACAGGCTTATGCTAGAAATAGCCAAATCTCACTCGTTTTAGCCGCTTATGATCGAGACTCATCGTCGACCACGTCGGTGTCCAGACCTGCAGTCCGCGCACCAAACCGATCGTCCACTGCCCGGACTAATGATAGACAGTCCGGGCTGGAAAACGTTGAATTTGGACCAACCGTCAGCCTGTCGAACAGACCAGCTCTTTGGCATTTCACTTCCACAAATGATTTTCGACGTTCGTTGGACCTGCCGCCCTATCTTACATTCGACATACATACAACTTCGTAGCTATATCTTGATATCAATTTACAAGCTTTGTGTCAAAACTCGCCAGTAGTACTAAATGCAAACAGGACAACTCTCACCTATGTTATCTGAACCGAGTGTATTTATAGATGGAATAGACTAAGCCAGTCTTATCAAGCTCCTGCACGTGTCTGCTCATAGGTAATCCAATTAACAATGAAGGTGACACACTGAAATCTTAAGATTATCACTCATCTAATCTGAGTTGCTTCTATAGCAAATTGCGTTGAATTAACGAGTCTTTTCCAGATTTGTCATGCGGCCTAGCGACTTTCTGAGTAATCTCGTAGAGCTTTGGATGTGTAGCATCCGCCGCTCATTGGATTAGCAAAGAGCACGAGACTAGAGTGTATATAGCTGGAATCCATGTAATCCTACGCTCGTTCGTAATCATGGACACAGAATTAACAAGTCGTTGTAAGACTTACGACAAGACTTTAAGACTTTGTCACAAATCTCAGAATCTCGATGTGTCAGGGCTAGACCAGGGTGGAACAGTTTGAAAGGTCAAGATTAAAGATTTGACCTTTAAAACAGAAGATGTTTTATACGATCGGAGTTCATGTCAGCACGGCTAAGTTCTGCCACCATGTGAGACATTTGTTCTTTGTATTTCTGAATAACGAAATGAGAGGATTCATCTTAAAATTGGGCTCTTTCGGATTCCACAGGGAAATTCCAGAAGCTGCATAAAAACACAAAATGAGGTTGGACAGGTAATCATAAACTCAATAGAGATGGGAGCTTTTCAGTCATTGCTCTCAGAAGTGCTGTGTTGAGAGAAGGCAAGTCGCCCTCGTGTTTCGTAAGTTACGATCGCATTGCACCATTGGTTTTCGACTGCAGGAAAAGTGGAGAAATTTTCATTTGACTGAAAAGTCGGACGGCTCGATTCATTAATAAATCTTTTCAGATATTAAACTTGAAGAGCAAAATTTTCCCACCCCCTGTACTCGACAATTACAAATCCGATAAATGCTCTTTCCGAAAGTAATGCAATTTTAATCCCTTCAAATAGATTTCTCGAGCTCCGGCACGTGCATCGCTGACGCTCAACTCCAAGAATGGGCGATCGCACCCGTGATTATCGTTTGAATTTCCGGTTGCAGAGAGCCGAGCCAATCGAGTCATAGTGATCATATAAAAAGCCATTTTTGTTTCGGTTATTTACATAGATTTCTGTTTTCAGTTAAACAAACTCTTTTCGACTACACACAGCGCTTCTCGTTGTCTACCGCGGTCCCAGCAATGAATCAGACAGCCAGCTATGTTATCTGGAATCAAACCGACAGTCCTGCCTGGAATCAGACAAACAGCTCCGATTGGAATCAGAAATCCTCCAATCAAACCACGCCATTGGTCCAATGGATAGCGCTGCCGATCATCGTCTTGCTGACCTTTCTGACCGGTCTAAGCATCAACGGCGGCCTTCTCGTCGTTTTTCTCACCCACAAACCCCTCCGGACGCCCTTCAACCTTTACGTGGTCAACCTGTTGATTGCCAACTGCTGCTGCATCGCCCTGCAGTTCCCCTTTGATTTCATCAGCGATCTATACGGCGGTATGTAGTGAATGGGAACGATGGAGAGAAAGAGGGGACAGAGTTTGCACTGTACCTTAGGATCGCCGCTGTGGCTTAGGGACCAGAAATCAAGCTGATAGTTCCGTATGAGCCAGTTCGATTCTGGGCAGTGGTGTGCCTATATGTTGACCTACCACACGTGATAGCAGGTCGTGATTGTCCGATTAAAGGGATCAAGGAACAGCTGGCGGAGCAACCTTCTTCGATTCGCTAATACGCTTACTCAGTTATATTAGTAGGCGCAATTTCCGCCTACACACAAAGTGCGGTAGGGATTGAACTACGACAAACAGCAAACAGGAGAAGGATTCTCCGCCAGCTGTAGCTCGCGATCCTCTGAGAAGTGAGCCCAGTGATAGGCAGTGGATGTGAGAGAGCCCATACGCATGGAGAGGGTTAGGCAGGGGTCACTTGGTACCCGGGGTTATAAGGGGGTCTAGTCAATGAGCCGTAATATTAGTAGCACGCAGAGGGAAACATAATAGAAAAGGACTACAACCACCTAGGTTTTCTTGTTAGTGTCGCCGCCTTGGCTCGTCTATTGTAGGAGCTTGTAGGCCAACGTGACGTCACGCGCGTTGATGAACGCTGTAGGACTTCCTACATGGAAGGGTGTGTTCGACCCAAGGTCATGGTCACGCAAGGCAAACGAGAGGGAACAATCCTAGAGTATATAGAGTATTATTGATCAAGACGGAGTGAATGTTTTATGATGCCTCATTTCACGTCCTCTGCCGTATTTATATGGCTTTTAGTGCCGACCCAAAAAAGATGGAGGGAGAAAACTTGGGAAGAAATCAATAAAAGGGCGTTTCTTTACGGCTTTAAGTAAAAACTTTACACTCCTTCAGCCTATCTAATAACTCGTGTACGTATATAGAAGTTATACAACGAACCAAGTAAACAAAACCGAACGGCTTATGCTAAAGAAACTTACAACGCTCCGAACTCCGTTACATCTACAACTTTCCTACGAACTCCACAACTTGTATTCTATTTGTAAAATTAGCAGATTTGTAAATTTATTTTCCACGTGGCCCATTTGTAAAAATAGGACCTTTAATATTTTTCACATCCCCGCACATGCTGTAAACACTGCGCACCAATCATTAACACCGTGTGACGTCACATGACAACACGTTGAACTCCAATGCTGTTCCACAGTCGGCCATTGACGGGCCTTTAGGGATAGAACACCCCGCTAGCAATCCTATGAGCCCCATGCACGATTTCGAACAATGACAAGTCCTTACATTTTATATCTTGGTCTATCGCAGGTGCATGGCCAATCGGAGAAGCGATGTGTTCTTTCTACATCATCGTGGCCAGCTATTTTCAGGCGGTCATCTTCAGCTCCCACCAACTGATCGCCATCAACCGCATCTGGGCGGTGGTCCGCCCCATCTCATACCGTAACAGGAACTCCAGACGCACAAGTTGCTACTTGTGTATTGGCGTGTGGGTGTACGTGTTCGTGGGCATCGCGCCGGGTGTGATCCAGGACGCGATGTACTACCGCGAGCCGGCGGACGGACCGTTCGGCTGCGTCATCAACACCCCCGCGCAGATGGGATGGGGCGTGACCGTGCAGATCATCTACTACGACTGGCCACCGATCATGATGGTCATAGCTTTGGTGATCATTTTGGCAGCCAAACGAAAGCGTACCCGTCTGAAGCTGCTCACTAACAGGAGTGGGGCAATCGCACTGATTGATACCGGCACGCAGTCGCAAAAGGGTAGGCTAAAAATGCAAAAATCTGTGGATTAGAATGAACATTTAAAAGACGCGGTAGACCCTAGCAGAGGGTTTTGCTACGTTTGTGGTCCATGCTATTTACAAGATGGCCACTTGAAGTGAGATAACTACGCCCCAATTACCAAGCAGCCAAGCAGCCATTACCAACTACCAAGCAGCAGATGCCCATTTCATCAACGTCAACCGATCCAGTCATACTATGATGGACTGGCATAAAACATAACAAACGGCCAGTGTACGATTATACGATATTTTCAAATTTGTAGTCGATCAACTGCACCACTGATTTTTGTCAAATAAAGAAAAGTCACTTTCCTTGCAGTTACCGACGTAGTAACCGTCCAGGACGCAGGAGCAGCAGCAGTTGTAGCAGTGGGTGGCGAGGGTGGAGCTATACATCACGCGATGACGTCACCCCCACCCGCACAACGTCGACCAGTGCAACAAAACTCAAATGGTGATTTGCTGCTGGTTCTCTTAACCATCAGCGTCATCGTCTGCTGGACTCCCGACAACGTCTACTTCACCTTCCTATTGTTTGACGCGCTAGACGCGCCGGTCTTCTTCTCCGTCGCTATGATCTTACTGGCACTGCAGGCTACCATAGATCCTATCCTGTTTATCTTCTCGTTGACAAACCTGCGCAACGTTTTGCGGGGAATGTTCTGCCGCAGATGGCGTTGAGGGAGGAGTGAACTAGAGAACCTATTTTGGTTATAAAGCGAGTACTGGTATCGCTTCTGTCTCAGCGCTTTATATCTGGCCTCATTGCCCATGAGATCAATTTGGAATTAAACTCGTGGACAATGAGGTCGGATATGACGTTGACACAGAAGTGATACCAGTCTGCTTGCGCCTGGAAGTGCTCCTCGGGAATGCAGCTGGATGTGAGGGACGTGACGTGCTCACTGAGCTGCAAATCGAAATGTTCCATGCATGGCAACGGACAGGCCTCAAGCATGTGCACATGTGCTTGGCCGAGTGGTTATGCTTATGTATCTCCTATGGCTTTGCTCACCGCTGCACTGCACGGAGGTCGCTAGTTCGAGTCTCGGCTCTAACAGCCTTTTTGCGTTTCTGTCGTACCGTGTAAAAGGGAAGCCTCACTCACAGACGCCTACCGGCTGAAATAGGAGGGAAACAGCCTATCTGGCTGTCACCGATCATCAGCCCACAATCTCAAGATCTCGGAATTATCCGGGTGTATAACCGCTTGGATTTTCTAGTGTAATTGAATTGTGTACTTTGACCTATTATGCTTTCATCCTACTACTTTGATTAGTATGACCTGGACAGTGACCGTCCTGCGCTATCTCTTGTCAATTTAGTTGCTTTGGCTTTACTGTGTTGTTCGGTAGTAAATGCGAGAGCATGAAACTCCTGCTGTAATTTTACCTGGCCGCGTTTCACTTGCTTGTACTAGTCTTAGTGATCCTCTGAGATACGTTGTTGTTTGCAAGTGATATGCATTACTTGTCTATACGTTGACTGACCGTTTCAGTCCTCCCTCTGGAGGTTGGCTACTCTGAAGCAATTTTGAATAAATAACTTTTTGAATAAATGTCCGATTCATCTGCAAACACAAACTTCTATCTATTGACCGCATATCACAATGATGCATATCAACGACTTGAGATATCATCATACCTCTGGAGCTGCCGCTGCTGTAATCCGATTTTGCTAGGGAAATCTTTCGGGTCTCCAATTCTGCAGCGACCAACGGCTCTTCACCTAAGCAAAGAATAGAAGAGAGTGGAATCATTATGTCAGGTGCGTGGCAAATATTAGGCACGGATGGCAAGCATACACGTTCAGTCAGAAAAACAAAGTGTCGGAGAAACGTACTGGACTTGCATAAATTAAGGCGAGCTGAATACCACTGACAGACACACACGAAACGGGAGAAACCCCGAGATACAAATACGCATAGGCGGTTGCCGAACAGAGATTCACGGACCAACGCTCCGATTACGGACATAGAAACCGGGAAAAAAGACCACAAAAAAACAGACATGAGAACCGAGTTTAGCCAAGTATAAATAGACACAACCAACTCACGCTTCGCGCTCGTAAAGCCACAAACAAATCATTAACCGGCAAATCGTTTGGTATATCTATCTCAAAACAAGTTCACTTCACACATTTCGGATTTTCAGGCGACTCAATCCCATCTGCGTCGCCGTTCGTACAGCTAGAATTAATTGAATAAAGATTATATAACGGTGAAGCTGGTGTAGTACGGTAAAGCGAGTGTAGCACGGTGTAGCACGGTGAAGCTGGTGAGGCTGATCTAGTACAGTATAGCCGGTGTAGCCAGTGTAGCCAGTGTAGCCGGTGTAGTCAGTGTAGCACGGTGAGGCTTGTGTAACATGGTAAAGCGGGTGTAGCAAGGTGAGGTGCTGATGATAAAGTAGTTGATGAGGCATTCGTTAAAGTGTGGATTACCATTCTGTCAATTCAGGTTCGAGCCACCGTCTTGCCGTTTGTCCATTATCGGGTCACTACTTACACGCCTAGCAAAATTAGTGCCTCGTTATAACTGTCCGCCACCTCTAAACGACTCAAAGCTAGAGTTACCACTAGGAAGGGAATATTTACCTGTGTTAGTCTGAGATCGGGCTCATATTTTTTTCATGGATACATACTATCAAACCATGATTTTAGAAAATATGACTGGTTCTCCACAATTCCGTTTGAGATGAAGAAAATTGGAGAAAATTCTTATTGCGGCAGCTACTTAAATGCTTTCGCAATAGAGTTGATTAATTGAATAAACACAGTACAGATCTGAAGCGACGCGATCTAAGGCTCAACTGTAGCCACGCCCCCGGGCTGTGTGCTCACCACTCCGTCTGAATTGCTCTAAATATTTTATTCCAAGTATTCACCGTTAAAAATCTATCGTTTTTGTTTAAAATGCTGAATTTTGTTTTACCGAGAACCGAAGAAGTACAATTTAGAAGCGCTGATCTTTAACTCATCGATTATCTCACAATTAGTTAGAATTTGCCAGAGCGGAGAAAACTGGAAAGGCTACCCTCCGCCGTTGGCTAACGTACCGGGTGCGGGAAAGCTTTTGGCATTGGCCTTCGCAAGCCTTCGCCTGAACTGTGTGTGTGCTATTGATAAAATATTTTTTGCACTGGAAAGCCCACTTAAATGGCTATCCGAATCACTTTTAAATTTGAGATTCAGATTGTTGGATCAGAAGTTGTTTCGAAAAACCCAAGGACTAACATTGTTATAATTTGCCCCATGGACCGTATTTCAGATCTCCCTCAACTTTAAAACGAATCTGAAAAACCAAAACGGAAAACTATAGATCTAAGTCAGTGTACTTTACAAGAAAAAAAATCAAAAATATTCAATCAATCGTGCACCACTAAACTGAGGGAGACCTTTTTAAAAAAAACGTAAACATTTTCAGACAAGTGCTCTGAGTGGTGTACGGGTTCGGGTCCACGCTAATAACTTTCTCAGTTGTTATGCGATTGGGATAATTCCAATCACATTAAAGAGCCCAATTATTGCACCCCCCTTTTTTACTAAAAACAGTGTTTTTCGTTGCATTTTAAGCCTCCAGTTTTGATCTGAAATTAGAAATGCAAGGTTTAAAAAATTGGCTGAACTTGACCCTGCGACGTTTTTTTTTTCAAAACCGAAGTTGCCGCAAACTGATTTTTTTCTTTTGCATGGGATAACCCCATCAAATTATTACAACATACGTGTTGTAACTTTTTGTTGCTCACGCTTTGCTTCGAAAAATGCGAACCAGTTTTGATCTGGGTCAGCGAACTTGGCAAAATCTGCCATTAACCGGGCCACTCCTAATTTTTAGGTGCTGCCACAAACCAATGCATAACACCTGTCCTGCTTCTGCCCCAACGTTGAACCGAACAAATTTTTCACAGACCTATAGGTCTTCTTTCGAAATAAAACATAACATTTTTTTATCAGTTCATATAGGGTTACATTCAGTGATTTTTGTGTAGCGCCAAAAGTTCTCCCGCACCCGGTAAGAGCCTGTTCTTTTCTGGTTGATAGATCTCTTGATTGAAAATTTGTGAAGATCACTGAGCATGTGGGTAGTCAATAAGTTGCTTGATTGAAGGCTGAGGCGCATTACCTGGATAGATGGTTTTGTACGCACACCTGAGGCCATATGTATGGAAAACGCAATCTGCGTTGCGCATTAGAATCGCGTCGCTACAGTAGTGTTCATCAACGAAAATGTTTCATCAGCAATCTTCTCTACTCCACCAAACCGCGCGAATAGGAATTCAATTATTCGGTTGATTGTCTGATGATTTTGACAGATTAGTTGTTCGAGATTTTGCAACACCTTATCGTTGTGGCATACCGCTGTTGTTTTATCCGTTGCGGCTGGTGTATTAATATTCTCTCCTTTAACTGTTATTGGAACAGATTTGAAGATGCCGGTTACCATTTCTGTGGCCCCAACTCGTTTGTCAAATGATTTGCGCATCGACTTTTGTTTGCCTGAACTGTTAAATGGGTAAACGAACAAAGTATTTTTGGTAATTCAATCAATCAACTCTATTGTGAAAGAATTAAAGTGGCTGCCGCAATAGGAATCTTCTCCGATTTTCTCCATCTCAAACGGAATTGTGGGGATCAGTCATATTTTCTAAAATCATGGTTTGATATTATGTATCTATTAAAGAAATGTGGGCCCGATCTCAGACTAACATTGATAAACATTCCCGTGTAAGCCGGCCGTCACCGCACAGTACACCAATCGACTGTAGGCCATTACAGAGCATTCCCATTTTTCTAAACCCCCATGGACACCCCCGTCAATGTGGTGGTGATTGCTAAGCTGTCCGTTACCTTTCAGGTTTATACTAAAATTCTGTCACGGTTGTGGTCAAAACGTTGGTAGGTGATCAAGATTTGAATCATTGCCCGGTCCACCCATGGGCTACTATCGTCTTTCAGGTCAGATCACAAACGTTTTTCAGGTCTTGAGTCACAATGAAGCCGTCTCTTACCTTGCGGGGCAACACTCATCTGTCACATTTGAGATATCTCTCAAAGTATAAGTTAATTGCGCGGCGCTCGTTTTTTTTGGTCCCCACTAGAACGTCTGCAGTTCTTGATTTTTCTTTCATATGTCCGTCAAACCCTGCTGATCTGCCGTATCTTAGGATTTGCGTCACCTCTGAGCCGTCTCTTAAGGTCGTGACTGGGCAGTTTTTCTCTTCACCCTCTCCGTTGCGCATTTACATTACGTTTGTACTACAACAATTACGTAAATAGTTCGCGATTTTTTTAGCCCGATAGAATACGGAGCAGTAAAGGGCTCAAATCCGCTCCGGCACACTACGAACAATATCAAACAGATACATGAACTTCGTACGAGCAAAATAACAAAAAGATTACACAAATAAGCGGCTTTTTGATAGGTTAGTTGAGGAATACGTTCGCTCACAAAGTCACGACGAAAGGTCACAATTCAGCTTCACGGCATGCGTTGCATCGTCTGTTTTAGCATTTTTTCGTGTCGGTCAAAATTTCTCGTGGCTTGCCTGACAATCCAAATGAAACCTCTTTTTGCACTCACTGCAAATGCAAGTTTTTTTCCGAGCGCTCTGTCACAAGTCAGGTTGCAAGATGTGGTAAGTAAGTATAAATCTCCACATAATCCACCCTGAATTTTTAGACCGGGGATTTAGCCCCCGGTCCTAGAATCCTGCACAGGTTCCGCATATCGCCGTGCCATTCGGTCCGCGTTGTCGGTGAAACGATTCTCATTCCTACGGTCGGCATATGCCCATGCAGCGCATTGTTAGTCTTTCCACGGCTTCCCGCAAACTCTTCAGGGCCAGCAGGAATATGATGGGATCGGCAGTCGGCTGAATAGTCCATATTACATTCATGACGACCCAGACGGTGTTCGGGATTGGGAGATCCGGCCTTACGGTCGTCAGAATAATACAGATTGCATAAGGTTGCCAACTGATCAGCGCACACAGGGACATGATACCTGCAATCACGAGTTGTTCTAAAGCTGCCATCAAGTACAATTTAGTGCCCCATCCCGACATTCCGTTTAATAAAATATAGAAATGGGAGAAAGTGGAACCAATGGGGTCATGCTAAAAAGAATAGTAAAGGTCACTAGTTTGCTTTAACTGTCCAACCTCGTCAGAAAGGTATTCTTAGTCATTCGGCCTGCTGAGGCGGAACTATCGCATTAACAGTAATTGTATCGCAGCCCAACACAGACTATAAATGTTATATTAGATTCGAACATAGAGTTGCCATTTACTGCAGATCTGAATATTTATCTAGATTTGAAGTCGATGTATTGGTTTCATGAATTCTTATTAGTACCGCAGTTTTCGCTTGTAACTTAAATTTTGTTATGACGCCACTCGTTGGTTTCGTTCTTAATTATCAACATGTTGCGTTTACTGATCCGTTAATGCCCGGACCGCAAAAGAAGACCTTATCCGTTATCACCACTCCGCGTCTGGTCATATCCTACTGTCCTAAGTATACACGTACTTTGGTACTGTACTGTACTGGAGTGAGCTCTAGCCTATTTGTAAGCATTAATGTACTCTGTCTTGGTGAGTGTTTAGCAGATGTGGTCGTTGGTCATTTTATACATTGTTCACGTACATGTGCATGTGCGCTCCCGTAGCGCTTATATAAGCTCGCGAGTTGCTGTTGTGGAGGGATCAGTTCGCAACTCTTTAGTTTCTCTTCTTACGTCCTAGTAATCTTAGTCCTAGTAACAGCGGTTTTTGTCTGTTATTCTACTATTATAATAGGGTCGACTTGATAAGTCTGGTTAGCTACCGCGTCAACCACACTTCTTAGTCGTTTATCTGTTTTTTTTGCCGTTATGGTACGCTACGATTTCTTGTAGTGTGACGTCGTCGGCGGTCGTCAATATTTATTTAGGCCATTTTCGAGAAATGCGTTTATTGCTGTGTGGAGTTTTCTTTCAAGTACATTTTTTTTCCGTCCCTTGAGAGGATAATTATCACTCATTTCCGTTCCGTTACGTATGAGCTAAATTTACCGTTCATGAAACGGCGAACCGTTTTCCTGATTTCTCTTCAGCGAGAGTTCCAGTTTCTATTCATCCGTCCTCACATTCGTTAAGCAACCTCCCACAAGAGTTTTGTGACAAAACAGCCAGCGTTCCTTTAATCTTTTATTCCTCGAATATTCCTTTGATGATAGTATTTCTTTAGTACTGGAATTTTTTTAACCATTACCAGACCACCTGATCCCTGCATTACCAGACCTCCTTACTTAATATCTTACCTTACAATCAGCCATATCATTGAGCTTACACGGACCAATAACTCCAGAGTACCCTTTCCTTTGCTCTAGCCATTGGTCTTGTCACCACTTTGTCTTTTTATGTCTGATGATCCAGGTATATGGAAAGACCCGGAGGGAGGTAATTTCGTTTGAACATTCTCTAGAAAGTATTAACTCTCCAGAGAGAAAGAAATCTTATTCCTTACTGAGAAATCCTTACCCAGAAGCACAAGGCCAGCGCGACTGGATTTGGCCTGTCGTACCGCCTGAGTCTGAATGGCTGACGGTCGGTGGGCCGAAGTTGTTGGCTTGAGCGATCTAGACACTCTGTTTGTTGCCGTTGACTGCACCGTGCCTGGTTGGGGGCTTGGGCCCTCCCCCGAAATGGGCGCCGGAGCGACAGTGCACTTCATTTGTCTTGCTTTGTTGGTGAAAAACACCACCGGGAATACCAGAATTTGCACCAAAATCGGCAATTCATACAGCAGCAACGGCCCAACCAAGGCGTAGGTGTACTGCGCCTGGTCGTTGACATAGCAATGATACCCGTTCTGCTTTACGCTCGGTCGGTATTTCAGGGTGTCCAGCGCCCAGAACGGCAGGAACACGGCATGGGGGAAAGCCCATGCGCAGACGCAGAGACAGATGGTGAAACGGTTGGTCAAGAGGTTGCGGTAGGACACGGGATGGATAATGGCCCACATTCGACTGACCTAGAAATGATAATGCCGCAAACACCCTCTTAGATCCAGTGAATTGACGTTTAAAAACAAACCAGCTATCCGAAACTGGTTTGGGTCTAACAGTTGCGAATATAGGGCACTGAATCGGTCTAGAAAACTGTTTCAATCAAGGCCGGAATTCTTGAAACGGACCGACCTGATCTGTTTTCGAAACTTAACCGAGTCGACACCGAGTCTGCGTGGTACCCTTCGTTCGTAGTGATACCCCCAAAAAGTTTTGAAACTCCTCGCTTGACTTTTAGGCCATGAAATGGTTTGGGAAACTAATATCGAATGAGCTTCCCAATGAGCTTCGCGCTGGTCTTCCCAATTGAACATGTACCAGATACGGGAATGATTTCTGAACTGGCTTCAACTCGCTTCGTTGACAAGTCAGCAAGCTAAAAAATTCAAATTTATTTTTCACCTTAGACAGCTGGCAGTTTCAGCCCTAATACATATAATTATTGGGGTCGCCATCGGGATATGCCAAGGGATGAAATCAGGCCATGAATAGTAAGGGCACTCGAAATGTAGTAGTAGACTGGCCAATGGGACCTTCCCAATATTTGTTTTCATAGCACCGTGCGGGAATTCGCGCGCTTCTCTGCGCGTGGTCGTATAAAAAAAATGAAACATCAATTCTTTTGTATTTGTAGAGGACTTCTTA
>LRSR01010274.1:0-16262 GCA_001579985.1 Hypsibius dujardini | reverse complement strand
CCGAACGGTTGCTGCTGCGGTTCTCCGAACTGCCAACTGTACTGCTGGCTATTCTGCGGTATCTGAAGCCAATGCACGATTGTTACTGCGGTCGATTCATCTGCTGCAGCATCATCTCCGCACGGTTCGGCGGGTGCCCGGGGAAGCCCATGGGCGGGCCGAATCCGCCGGCGTTGCTCTTACCGAAACTACGGAAGCGACTGCTGCCTTAGTTCATGCCCATGCTTTTGCCGGCGTTGTTTCCACCGCTGCTCACACCGAAGCTGACGTTGAAGGAGGCACCCGACAGGGAACCACCACGGCCGAACGGCCATCGGTTCATGATGTTTACGAAATCGTTTTAAGAAATTTATGGGTGGGTTAAATATAGAATTATCTGAAGGTTCGGACGAGTTAGAATTGGGTTAAGATTTAGCACACAACCCATTGTAGAAAGGAGGGCAAAGAACTACTGCAGAATTCTCGGATGTGCGGGCTTAATTATGGTACGAGGAGTGTGGCCTAATCCGGGCCACCCTTTTCTGGCCTAATTTGGGGGTTGAGCTTGACGAAAAGAAAGCCTAACCCCCGGAGAATCCAATTTCTTCCCACAAACAACCGGTTTTTAGCCAGCAAAGTCCTCCTGGGCTTGGCTTGCGGTTGCTTTAGTTTCGGCAATTTATGTTTCGCTCGCGCTGCATCTACCTCAACCACATGTGCTTTTCCAAACAACTACATAGCTGAAAATTTTTTTAATTCGAAATGGCAGAAATATTAAGGATTGCGAACGTAATTCTGAATTTGTGGGGCAAATCAACAAACGTCCTTGTAGATTTGTTTACATTAGTTTGGCATCTGTGAATTTGCTCGATTGCTTGATTAGCATGGCGAGGCCATAGAGGGGAATACTCCGTGGGAGAGCGTATGCAACGCCCTCTTCTAGTCTAGTGTGATATCGTCAGTCGGATTCCTTGTCTCCAGTGGCGCGCCGACGGGGGGTGTTTTGTTGATCTAAAACCCCCTTCGAAAGTCAAAAAAGTGCCCTAAGGGTCCCCACTTAGAGAAAAACACCGTGACTGAGAATTGTCATGCAATACTCCCCCCTTACGTTCTATCGGAAATATTTCGGATACAATAAAAAATGTATGCTGTTGGAAAAAATAACACCCCCTCAAACCAAAGCTCGGCGCGCCACTGCCTGTCTCTTCCGACACGTTTTGCTCTGAAAGTGCACATCCAAACAATTTGAATACGGCATCGATTTGTTCGGTGTTGAAGGCCTTCATATCAACGTTGATATTCTCATTAAATCGTAACAGTGAATTAGATAATCCACTTGCAAAGTGGCCAGGATTAGGCCAAAAAACGGGGTGGCCAGGATTAGGCCTGACTCCTCGTACCGTCCATAGGATAAGCAGCCTGCTTGCGGTAAGTGCATTTTGAGGGATATGTTGTCCTAGCGGCCTGTACAAGTTTTTTTATACAATTGTGACTGATGGGTTCCAATTCATGGTCACTAAAGAAAGGAAGCGAAAGAAAACGCGTGTACAGACATCAAGTACTGAATATTGAGTGTTATGTTTGCAAGATTAATGCAGAATGTACAGAATATTCTTCGCAATCGAAAGCCGGCTTGTTTTTTGCCTTACAAATTACTAGTAGGACAACCCTCACAGGGATAGGTAACCCTAGTTCGTATGTCTACAGTCTCGTGTCTGTAACGCTGACAGCTGTTGTGGAATAAAAATTAAGTCGTTTTATTTGTACTGTACATTTGCACTACTATGAAGAAAGGTATACAATTAACTGCAATAGGCAAAAACATATTTGGAAAAAAAAATTCAGGCGGACCTGTTGTACGCGCACACGGTACCTTAGTAAGGGGGTTGGTATTTTGCACGACGGATAGCTTGAATTTGCTCTCCCCGGCCCGCTTGTGGATTTTTCCTTCCATCAGGTATATGAGTATATATATGTTTTCGGTCCGTGTGTTGGTGGGTGCAGTGCGCAGCAAGTGAATCGAGAGTACTTTTTTTAACAGAATTATTGTAGAATATGTGTGTTCAATTTATGGCCGATTTATTAAGCCCAAATTATTGGCAAACAATCATTGCATAATGTGCGAATGCGGCATTTATACCATTTCCAAACTTGCACAGCATTGGGACTTTTACCTCGTGCATATATATATATATATATATGTAATTTTCTAAATAATGATGTCCCCTCGAAAATTTAATTAATGTAGAACTGATTGACGTTGGATAATAAGTTTTTTTGAGGCCAGAAGGAGGAGCGCTGACCCATTTACGGATAACTACACACAAAGTTCAATTTTTCTCCGTCTCCTGATGTCCTTGAATAATTTGTTTGACACTTCGAAATTGAATTATGGATGGGAAATATGTGTAAAAAGGATGATTTGTTTGACACTTTTTAGGGACGTCCTACAAACTCCGTTTATAACCCTTTAACGCTCAATGTCGTCAAATGACGACACGACGACCTCCGATTTTTTACGCAAAGATGATTTAAGTGATTTCCCCAACCTCAACTGGTTCTGAAAGTTTGTGTGTTGGCTGATATTTAGAGATCATGCTTTTGTCATTGGTTGCTTGACCAACGTCCCGCAGAAATTGTCAAGCTTAGCCAGTTTTTACTTTTTTGAGTGAAGTAAGTCTCGGAAGGCTGTGAGCTGGCCAGAATTTCTATAAATAGGTATTTTTTGTATTTTTTAAGTTGATCATCTATTGGTTATCGCAAAAAATAATTATCTGAGTCGCATTGCAGACCGGCAGGTGGCCAGTGGTCAAAGAAGGTGTCCGGTTTTTGGTAAAAATATTAATAAAACTAACTACTTTTGAACCGTATTGATTGGTTGATTAATGTTTTCGCAAAATATGATACGGATCAATGCCAGAAAGAGTCTTCATCGGCGGAGTTTTGTCTCACCCGACGGTGAGCAGTGGTCAGCTAAAGAAAATACTTATTTTCCAAAGTCGCCAAAAAAATGAAAATACATTTTTTCTTAATTGAATGGGAACATGAAAGGGAAAAATACGTTTGGCACTCAAATCGGGTCCGTTCTGGTACCGGGGCGGTAATGGGTTAAAACTAAAAAATAGTGAGCCGTACCGAACAAACGGTTGGAGGCACCACAAGAGTGGAATGACCGGTGGAAGCGGTCAGCCAGAGAAGCTAACTGCACAGGACTATCTGAAAAGCACGAGGATGGTCCGAAGATGGACTGTGGGTCGATAAGGCCAGTGCCGAAGCTTTCCGCTCTGCCTGATAGGTTCCGAAAATCTCATGGCAAAACGGTAAATTTCTGGACTGACCGTCGGTTTCCCGAATATACCGTCAACGTTTCGGACTGCATGACCGGCAACCTTCCGGACTGACCGTAGTCTTCTGGATTGACCGGCAAACTTTCAGACTGACCGTAGTCTTCCGGACTGACCGACGACCTTCCGGTCGGAACGGCGATCTTCGGAGCTGAACGACGACCTTCCGGACTGACCGCAGTCTTCCCGTTAAACCGTTTACCTTCCGGAGAGTGACCGACCACCCTCTTGACCTATCAACAACTTTTCGGGTAGATCATGACTCGTCCGTCAACTATGAACACTGGCCACTAGTTTGGACTAACGGCCATTCCACGCTTGTCGTGTCTGTCGCCGGCTGTTCTGTACGGCTCGCCATTTAATGTTTTAAGTGTTCCTCAAAAAATGGGGAGTTTTTATGGGACGTCCCTCAACAAAATTTTTCCCTCAAAGAAGCGGTTATATCTGGCCCCTTACTTAATCAGTCAGTCAGAACGCCACATTGAAATGTTATTTTCCGGTAAACAAAATGACAGGAGAATATTTATGTCGATTGCCGAAAAGATGCTACAGTGTTCACTTTGACAGAAGAGGGCATTATTTCTTATAAAAAGGAGCCCACCCCTTATTTGACCCAACTGGTTATGGTCAGCCTTGTGGCTGTTGCGGTTGGAAGCCCAACGGGGCGAACCCGCTGGCGTTGGGGCTCTGCAGCACTCCCGACGGCTGTCCACTCGCAATGCCGTTTGGACTGTTCAGTTGACCGGCCAAGGGCTGTCCGTTCGGACCTAGGTTCGACTGTCCGTTAGGATTGAAGTTCGGCTGTCCGTTAGGATTGAAGTTCGGCTGTCCGTTTGGGCCGAAGTTCGGCTGTCCGTTCGGACCGAAGTTCGCCTGTCCGTTTGGACCGAGATTCGGCTGTCTAGCCGGCTGAGTACCGATCTGATTGGTAAAGGTGGTCTGTGGCTGACCGTTCGGTTGTCCCTGCCCGGTCGTGGACCATTGAAAAGAGTTTGAGGTCTGTGGTCCCGGTTGAGACTGCAGAGGCTGGCCGTTCGGACCGAAGTTCTGCCCTCCGCCGGTCGACCACTGCTGACCTGTTGTCGACCAGGACTGCTGACCGGTGGTCGTCTGGCCCGGCGGGACCGGTGGGAAAGCGGTCAACTGCTGACCGTTCGTCTGCCATAGTTGCTGCTGTCCGGTCGCGCCGGGTGCGACCTGGGGAAAGCCTGGGAACTGCTGCTGCTGCTGTTGTTGCTGCTGGGGAACTCCGAATTGGTTTCCTGTCTGCGGTTGTTGGGGAACGCCGAACTGGTTGCCTTGCGGTGCCAACGGAACGATGGGCACCTGCTGCAAGATTTTATGAATATATTGAAAAAAAGTATTTAATATACATTTGAATCATATATTTAGTTTATATATTTAATATATTTTGAATTCATATATTTGATATGTAGCCAATTAAAGAATAACAGTTTCATTATTTTAAAATATTATCGCTATTTTTGATTTAAAATTGTGAGCTGAAAATTCGACATTTAAGACCTGTACTTTTAATCTATAAATATATTTTAAACGTCAGATTATCCTGTGGGGTATTAAAATATAAATAAAAACATCGGAAGATAATTTTTCTTTTACAGCTATAAATACGTTCTTCTTTACGGTGAGGCCCTCCCGGAAACTAATGAACGTCTTTTTATTTTATTTTATTCTACATGTAATAAGCCAAAAGAGTGTACAGGAAATTGGGAAATGATAACTGTCTATTGCTGTTATCATATTAATTTTATTTCGCAAAACGAAAAGGTACTCCTCTACACTAAACTGACTAAAGCATATTATGTTTTAAACATTCCGTTGTGTGTCGCTAAAATTGTACTATAAATGCAGGACACAAGAAAGTTTTTTAACTGTTCTTAAGTTTTTTTAGTTTAGTTTTAGTTTTACGATTTTTTCCCTTACCTTTACACTATTTATATTTATATCGTATTTTATTACATATTTATATTTTATACTTTTTATATATTTTTATATACACTTTACTTTTTTAGTTTTTGTTCATTGAGATATTTCTATAAACTGCTAAAAGTGTTTATTTTGATTAAAATTCGAAGTGGGTTTTAAGCGGGACTAACCTGTTGCGGCTGTTGCTGGACGAATGGTTGCTGCTGCTGCTGCTGGCCAAACTGCGCCAGTTGTTGGATCGGCTGCAGGGCGGGGTTGAAGTTTTGCTGTCCTGGGAAGGTCGTCAACTGTTGCTGTGCCGGTTGTTGCTGTTGTTGGAGACCGCCGCCGAAGTTGCCGTTCGGCTGTCCGGTCGGTAGACTGGCCCACTGACCGACCAAGTTCATGCCGTTAGTCAGACCGACCAGGCCCGGTTGCGGACGGTACAGCTGTTGTCCTCCTTGTTGATTCGTAACGAAAGGTATTTGCTGCTGCCCGAAACCTAAGGGGGATGAAATGATGATAATTGTTAACCTTGACACACGATATAATTATAGGCACTGATATAATTTCAAGCTAAATTTATTCGATATCAAGCCAAATTAAACACAATCGAAATTAATTATACCAACCCGGGATAGGTATTACCTTAAATGCCTTGTAATTTGAACTCACAACTTCACATGTTAGTTGACAAAAAATGTACATATTAAATAAGATATTTGTTTACTAAATAATAAATATAATTGTGTATTAATATGTATATATTTCATATATGCATACTATATATTTTTTTTGCATAATATATATAAAGAATAATGTATGTAAATAACGTATTTATATCTTAAATAATAAACATATTTACTTATAAATACGATTTGTTTCGAAGTATCGGAGTTATTTGACAATTGCAACGTGAATATTGAAATGCGAACATTTCACTGTGCAGTACTAACAGTTGTGTAGATGGGCGAAAAGATTTTGCGAGAATAATACAGTGTCATTTTTTTAATATTTTATAGAAGTCTTCAAAAAAATAATAATGACAATTAAGTACTGTAGTAGATAAACTCTAAGTTTGTAGGTAGTAAACCGTGAAATCAGCTCCCTACCGGAATACTTAAATAAAATAATTTTATTTAAACAAAAAATACGTTTAAATATATTATACATAACAAAAATTATACATCTAAACTTTACTTGCAGGAAGTTTTGTATACTCTACATGAATAATTTTTCTATAAAGGGAGTGTATATACAGATATATTTATGTCTAAATATTACCGTACGATCAATTTTCTTTTTTTACCAATTTTTTTTGTTCATTTACAAACGAAAAAGACAGGCATTAACTATTCAGTTAGTTTTTGAAAAACCAAATACTGATTTCCGGACGATACAATCCAGTTTTATCAGTGACGTACTAAAGTTCTCAAATTATCTAGATCAAATTCCAATAAAAACACAGAACGATCGTTCTTCATATCAAGCAACACAAACTTCACAGTCAAACGTGTTTCATGCCATTCCATGTACCTATTTGGCCGCTGCCGCCACCGCCGCCGCCGCCTTGAAGGTTCGGAGTGAGAGCCCGCACACTGGCAAACTTCTTCCCCTTCGGTACGGGGTCGTCCGGTGTCTGGCCCTCCGGACCGGGGATGAAGCATGGCTCGTCGGCAACGGGATGCGGTCCGCCGAGACCGTACACGGGACCAGACGGTGGCCCTCCAATGTGATCATTCTTTTGGTGGTGGAACTTCACCCTGGACTTGTCCGACACCTTGAAGAGCCCATCGAAAGATTTGTCCTCGTGGAAGAAACTTTTGATCACTTTGGAGAGGCTCCGGAGGGCACGATGGTAGTGGTGCTCGCGTCCCGAGTGGCGACCGTGGTGTTCCTGTTCCGTTGGAGGGAACCCCTGCTGTCCGCCGAAGCAGGGATACACAGCGAGGCAGACCACGACGACGGCAGTCCAGCTCACGGTCATGATGATGTCTGAATTTCGATATATTTTCAGGATGTAAAAAACTTATGTCTAGCTATGTCTAAGCTATGTCTAACTATTGTATGTCTTTGTTTATGTTAGAAACTGTTTCGATATATTTCCGGATGTAAAAAACTATGTCGAATACGTGTATGTGTTTTAACCAAGTACGTGGATACACATGTTTGGAGGATATATGCCCCGGACGTGGCCGTGATTTGTGCGGAACAAGCACTGTGTGTGAGCGCGCGGCCACTTGAGATCTGCGGGATGTGAAAGGGCAGACCAGGCAGAAATAAGTGATGACCCATGGCGAACGTGTGCGCGGAGTACCCCGCGGCCTGTGATTAGCTCGCTCGGAGTCTCGGAGAAGAGTACAACCTATTTTCGTCACTAATGCTGCGAGATCAGCAGTCATTGCTGTGCGAGTGGGTGTTGCAAAAACTTCAGCGGTAGACTACCGGTAGGGTTCTCTGGGGTTCTTTGTAAAACGTTGCTACCAGAATATTATAATATTAGGCTACAACTATTTGATCCCTCCCTTGTAGTGCGTGGTACCAATAGCACCCCGGCTATTTCACTCCTCCCTGAATTTCTCGATAGGAGCCAAATAACACCCCAGTTATTTTACCCCTTCTAAGGGTCCAATAGAAGTCTGATTATTTTACTCCTCCCTGTATAAATCACCAGGGGTCCAAATCGCACCCCTGCAATTTCACCCTTCCCATTTTGTCCGTCTGTTGTCCGTTGTCCGCCCGTCCGTCTGCTGTCTGTTAGTTGTCCGTTAGTCCGTCCGTTGTCAGACAGATGATCGAAAAACGGGCAACGGTTGAACGTGAAGGGACAACGGATAGCGGAGGAACGGGCAATGGACGGCCGGACAAATTGTGGACGGACAACGAACGAACGGACAATGGGCGGACAGACAACGGACGGACGGACGAATAGACAGCATGGGAGGGGTAAAGAGCAGGAGCGCTATTTGGGCTTCTGTTGATGTATACAGAAAGGGGTAAAATAGCCAGGCTGCTATTGGGCCCTTGGGAGAGGTAAAACAGCCACTCCGATAATTTATTATTATAAGCCGTCAACGTTCTGGACAACTTTTGATGGCTCGATAATGATGTTCAGCACGGAACTAAGGTCCCAACTGTCCAACGTTGTAAGGGTTTGGTCTTTCTCTCTGAGGGGGGGGGGTTGTTCCATTCCGTCGGGTACTTTCTTGCGGACATATTCCTCTCGAGAATGTTGGTCGCTACGGGAGGTACAGAACATATGTGCTTGAGTTATCACGATAAATTGCCTTCTCGCCCACGGCATGCTAAACTCCTGGCTGATGTTACGCATTTTTACAGTTCTGATTAGTTCTAAAGACGTTTACGTGTACTAGTAAGCATATACTCTGCCGCTTTGTAAGGTTGTATATCCGCATATGGGCAGGCACATATATCAATAGGGGCCCGTTTGTAGTTTTGTTCGACAGAAAAAAATTATTCTTTTCTGAAGATAATTGGAAGATTGAAAAGATTCAAAGTTCTAACGTTTTTCGGCAAAACAACACGCCAACGAAATATTTTGATATGCAGCCAGCAGTCAATTAATTGAGGTACTTGTGTTAGGCCTTCGTCTCTACTAGGACGGAAGAACCTGAACATAAAAGCTATTAGACTAAATAATATAGAGTAAAAGTTTATTTGCAGTTGATAGTGGAGAGGAAATGTAGGAAAGGGAAGGAAGTTGAGGAAGTAATTTAGACTACAGTAAAGCATTCTCTTATATAATATAGAATTATCAGTAGACCAAGAAGGAACGTACTAGATTCTGCCGACATAGCAGGACTGTGTACGTTGCAATAGCTGAGTAAGAACATTACATCCTAAAGGAGTAGATAGTAATCTATTAACTAGGTAGCAATACAGCAACTACCAGCCGATAATATGTACTTGTTGGGTACCACCCAACACTAGTAATAATAACCACCAAAATCAGTGCCGCTCCTGCAGCACTTGGACTCAAACAGCCTGCCAATGAAATCGTTAATGCACTGCCACTCACGCGGATGCAGCGAAATGATGAGAAATAGGCTAAATGTCCCGGAGAACCCGAGGGTGGTGAAATTTAATGGCGAAAATGGCTCGACCTCGGAGATCGCCGTGAATTTTCCTCTATATTGGCACCTAAACACGATGCACTTGTGATCAAAAGGTGGATACTATAATTTTCGATTTGTACGTGTAGGACAATTCGGTCGGTCGGAAATGTTCGGGATGGAATTAGCGAGCGCATGGGGCGACGTAAATTTGGGAAGGTCCTATGGCAAGTCGAACGGGACAATTTTGGCCAGCTCATGATGGCCCGTACGTGCCAAAAATACCACAACAAAGCAAGCTCATTCGCCAAAATTCATTTTTTGGTCTCACGCATTTTACTTTTATTTTACTTTAGTTTTTCTGCGTGACTTGTCGTCCTAACGGAACTATCGGAAAGAGAATGTCCTCCTTACCAGGAACGAAGGGCATCGCCGCCCACCGTGTCCACCCGAAGGGCCAAATTCAGGTGCGAGAATTCGTCTCCGGAAAATAGACGTCTTCAAAAAAATTTCTTTTTTTCCCAGCTCATTTTCGGCCCGATGTTCTCCGGCAAAACGTACGTTTTCATTTTTCCTTACTACTAAGCTGTTTAGAAAAAAATGTGAAAAAGTGAAGCAATGAGTATGTTTTCCCAGGACGGAATTGTTGCGACGAATAAATCGCTTTAAAATCGCCAAATACAACGTCCTTCTCATCAAATACGCCAAGGATTGTCGATACGATGACGAGTGTGTCAGCACCCACGACCGGTATTTGGATGGGAAATTTTATTATCCTTTTGCATGAGGGAATCAAGGGATTGTTTTGGTGACTCCTTAGGCAAACAGTGCAGGCTAAGAAAGCCGTGACGCTGAAGGAGTCGCTAGAGGAGTGCATGGACTACGACGTCATCGGAGTGGATGAGGGCCAATTCTTCCCGGACATCCTGGAATTCGCGGAGACGTTGGCCAACAAGGGGAAAACAGTCATTGTTGCCGCGTTGGATGGCACTTATCAACGTGAGGTAAAGATTCGAATGATGTGGTAGGTTGGTTGATTGTGTGCAGTTACGTTGGTTTCGATGTTTCGTGAAATTGTTTGATTGATTGGTTGATTGATTGGTTGATGGTTAGTCGATTTGGGTATTTTAGCGCTCTTTTCAACTGAACGAAAATTGCTAAATCGATCGACTAATTGTGTAGAAAATGTACCGGTTATCCGAATGTCTACAGAAAATATTTTAATAAAAATAAATTAAGTAAATTATTACGATAACATTACATTACGATAAGCAATTTCCTTCAGTTCATTTGCTAAGAAAGTGGTGTAAATTAATTTATTCTGTATCGGTTATCGCTGAACGCGCGACTTGTTTAATTTTGATTCAATGCCTGATAGCATAATTTAATGATCAATTGGATTGGCCATTAAATGTTGACTAAACGCATTTAAAACGTAATTTAAATGGCGGAACTTTATTTAGAATCGCGAAAAGCAAAAGATGCATCTTTAAAATATAAATTCATATTTCTTTAGTTAATATACCGAAGTGCATTCTAATTATTAGCTTATCTATTTTCCTATGAAATCAGACTTGTCATTTGCCAGTGAATGAACCATTTTTTAATAACTTTTGCAATATTAGGATATAAAACATACCTTTATTATTATAATCATAAATAATTATTATGTCGGTTGATTGATTGTTGAATTTGATCACTGATTTCTTGCATTTGTACGTTAATCCAGTTGAAGAATTGACTAATAAGTTTATCTTTTTTTTTCCAGGAATTCGGCAGCATTGTCAAACTGGTGCCAAGGGCGGAGAGCATTATCAAGCTCTCCGCGGTGTGCATCGTCTGCTCCGAGGACGCCGCCTACACGCGTCGCCTCGACACCACCACCACCACGGTTGGTCCCCCTGCAAACCCCTCCCTCAATCCCGCTAGCACCCCCTTCGTCCCCAACTCTGGCGCCAACAATGACATTTCCCAATTCCAGG
Source organism: Hypsibius dujardini (assembly GCA_001579985.1). NCBI lineage: Eukaryota > Metazoa > Tardigrada > Eutardigrada > Parachela > Hypsibiidae > Hypsibius > Hypsibius dujardini. Next base: position 4,958 of record LRSR01010274.1, on the reverse strand, counting down.
TGGAATTGATCGGCGGCTCGGAGAAGTACATGGCGGTCTGCCGAGAATGCTACCACAAGGACCTCCCGGCTGAGTTGCACGATCTCACCGCCACCGCGGTTAAGACGATGTGCAGCCCGCACAAGCCGCTAAAAACGGAACGGGAGGAGGAGGAAAATCAGGAGCCTGTGACCACCCGACCGCTCGTCAAACCGATGCGAGCATTTTGATGCGAATTTCTTTTCCGGATGCCTTCGGTTATTTATTGCGTACTTTATTTGCGAGAAACCGAGTTTTCCAGCTTGTAAACTCAGGAAATTCTCCGAATTGTCAAGTTTCACGATTGTGGTACTGCTATTCGTGCCATGTCGCCTCACATTTGGACCAGCTCCCTCAGTAGCGTCTAAAAATGCATCTATGTTTTTACGAGTGTATTTTATCATCTTTTTTCAAGTCCATTTAAAATCAAATCAAGTTTGGTTTTATAAATCAAAAACCGAATATGCTTCCTTTAACTTATACCACAATAGTGCGTAAATCGCACGAGATTAGACGGTTGTTGAAGACGTCTACCACTTCAAGGCGTTCAAAATCAGACGAGCGTCCAGCTTAAGGCTCCCAGGCGTCCATGCGACCGGCACAAAATCCGGATACACAAAAGCAGGAAAGGCGATCCGTTTTCCACTCGATCCGGTCTGTGGTTGAGATTCCGGGTTCGTGTCACGGTCCAGTGCGTAGTCGATTTCATCGAGCCGTTCGTCCTTCCGCAGGATGCGAATCTTCGGCAGGGCTTCCGGTTTAGGCAGTGATTTCGACACCGCTTTGGTGGGAGAGCTGGCGGCTATAGGTTTGGCGGCGGCGTTCTTCTGCACGGACAGCGGTACCAGAACCTTGGTCGGCGGCGAGAGATGGGGGAGGAGGTGTTCCAGCGGCGCGGAAGTTGAGCCCGGTTTGACGTTCTTCGGATACGTGGTGGATGAGGTGCGTCGAGAGGGTTCCCGAATCGTTATGGGCGGCGGCGGGGGAACGTTATCGGTTCCGAGGATCACTTTCCGGTTCATTTCGATCCAACGCTTGAGCGGGCTAAAATAAATCAGGAGAGCATTTAAAAGGTGAAATTGACAACAGCATAATTTGGCAGGCAGCTCGAGAGATTCTGCGTAAATAACGACAGACATGATTAGAGACGCTCCAATAGCAAGAAAGTCCGGTCGGCAACAAACACACAGTCTAGCGTACAGAAAGACAGGCAGACAGACTTCCAAACATACATATACAGGCAGGCAGGCAGGCACATGGACAGCCAGACAGGCAGACAGATAGACAGGCAGACAGATAGACAGACAGATAGAGAAACAGAAAAACAAACAAACACTCTGATATGGAAATTTTTAGATCGAAAAACGACAATGAAGAAACAACTTTACAAACGGATGGATGAAAACTTACTTCACAAACGGACGGATCATGTAGAATCCAGAACTCTTGAATCTGGGATTGGGATTCTGAGGACCCGTTGCACCAGGAAGCTCCTTGACTAGCATCCATTCGAATGACTACAAAATAATCAAATTATAGCCGGAAATAAACAGAAAAGTTGACCAAAAGGAGCTTATCTTCATCACTTCAATCCTTTTCAATTTGTTTTATTGACCCACCTTCACTTCGCCCTTGGTCTGTGGCTGAAAAACTGTATCCCGACTGATTCCGTGAACGATGAAGAGCTGCACAAACATATCCTCATACGCCAGCTCGAGATACTCGTCAGGGGTGATTTTCTGTGTGATGTCGTAGCCGGTCTCCTCAAAAACTTCTCGCACTGCGCACTCCTGCATGGACTCGTTGTTGTTTTTCTTGCCCTTTGGGAAGCCCCACCGCCGGCCGGGAAAGCTCTCCAATACCAGCACCTGAAATAATAACAACAACAAAAATGAATGAAAGTAAAATTCTTTGCGACAATCAAGCAATCAAGATTAGATAAACATCAGGATTCAGGATCACAACCGAATCGAACAAAAAGAACGCAATCACAGTTACGACAACCAACAAACCTTACCGGTACTTCTCCAAACCCAACAATCCACAAGGCAACTACTTCAAATAGTAGACAAACCAAAAATTCCACCAAAAGAAGCAAATGAACAGATCAGTCAATCCAGCAATCAACCACACGACCGCAGTGTAAATCAATTAAGGTAATCAAAATAAGAGCAGCAAAAACACACCCCTCAACTCATCAATCAAGCAATGGCGACCGTTGCAAACCTACATATTCCAACGATTCATCAAGAAGGATGGCGCCGGCGGTTGGAATGCTGGCCTTGTACTGTTTCCATGTCTTCCAATACTCGTCGAGATACTCGACGAACCGTTGCAGCTGTGGGAAGTGGTGGCAGACGATCTCGCAGAAGTCGCGGAGCGGCACCTTTGGCAACACAGGATTGCTCTCGCAGAAGTGATCGAGGTAGAACCAGTGAGCCTCCTCGATCTTGAAGAAGACCCGTACGGAATCTTTAAAGTCCTCTGAGTCGAGTTCCCCCTGCAAGAAGAACAACAACCGGCAGGGTAATAGGGAGATATGAGTCACGATGATCGTTCGTACTATCCTAGAAGAAGCAGAGGCCTTACCAGAAAACGTAAACAACAGTCGTCGAGGACACTTATCGGAATGCCCGCAGTGAAGTTGTGAGAAGTTGTGAAGTTGGTCATGTTTGTTGGAGCAATTGGACTTACAGATAAACTAGTAGGCGTGAGAGGAAGAGAACGGGCGCCCGAGAGGTAGTGCCAAAACCAGACTGAAGACTCCAGAAAACTTCAGCTTTTTCGCTCCTTACAATTAGCTTTTTCGTTCCTTACAATCAGCTGTTTCGCTCCATACAATTAGCTTTTTCGTTCCCTATAATCCGTTTTTGGTTCCCTCTAAACAACTTTCTTCCGACATTTTTTGTAAACGGGTAATATTTCGAGCCATTTTACTGTAGCTGGCACTTTCGTGGGATCTAGAACTAGAAGCGAGAGTCACCGGAGTTGGGACGTCTGTATTCACCCTCATCTGGCTGTGGCTGTGATCAACGAAAACAACGGCAGTAAGTGTGATTTTCAGTGAGGTAGTCTGTGATCGATCGGTTGATTGCTTCGGCTTATGTTTCCTGTCTGGTTTTTGCAAAGTTGACCCATTTCTCCCCTACGGCTGTAACTGTATCCTGACGTGCTCTGCATTGACGTTGTTTATGGTTGCAGCACCTTTAAAGCCACCTTTTGCAGCCAGTCCACTTGTCAAATATACCGAGAAAGTACTTAAAAGGTTCCATTTGCATGTCATGGTTTTATCGACGATATGAGTGAAGAGTCCTTGGTTGATTAATGAAGTGAACGATATTCTAGAATCGATTTTTTTGTCTTTGCTATCTAATTGCTATAATTGGTTTCTTGTCTGTACAATCTTTTTTATAATTGCTCCTTTCGTGAGCAACAATAGCACCTGTTAGAACATTCATCTTTTTACGTTTAGACCGTGTGTGCTTGCTTGATTGATTGTGTTGAAGCTTTTGCTGGTGTTTTTGCCTTTATTTATTGCTGCGTCACACACTTTTATCTTTACCTCCATATACACCACACCCGCGTTTTGTCATTGAAGATTTTAAGCGATATATAATCATCGTCAGCAGTTTAAGAATTCATGACGTCGATCAGCTGTTAGTCATCGAAGAAGAAGTAAACGACCACTGCGCCCAGGCACCGTCGGTCGTCCTCTTACAACGACTGCTCCAAGTCTGAAGGCCATCATCATATCTTCAATGCGCGCATCGATAACCGCATGGATAAGCCGTAAACCCTGGCTCGAGATAGCGTGTGTTCCATGTCGATGTTCGATGAGAGGAGATGAACCGGTGCAAACACATTTTCTGCTGCTGTTGTTACGCTTACTACGACGACTCCCGCTACAGAATGCGCACGCAAACCTTCGGCAAAATGGCTTTCTCGCAACCGATTCAGCTGTATGAGATTGAGAACCAACACGGTGCGGTCTTGTCGATCATCAACTACGGCGCGCGGATCATCGGATTGAAGGTTCCCTCGCTGCAGGGAGGCCTTGTTGATGTGGTCTGTGGATTGAAGAGTCTTGAAGGTACTTACTTGCATCTCTGTTCGGTTGATTTCATGCGAGAAAAGGGTTGCGTTGTGCATGTTTTGTTTTTATTACTGTCTTTGTAGATTATGAGAAGGATGATCTGTACTTCGGAGCGATTGTGGGCCGGTGCGCCGGGCGGATTGCTCCACCGTTGGTGACGATCGACGGGAAGAGCCATCACCTGACTGCCAATTCCGGTGACGTGCATTTGCATGGTGGACTAAACGGATTTGACAAGGTATGCTTTCCCAGTAGCCTAATTGCCGGTATTGATAACCTAAATGTCTGATGTTTGTCTTTATGTTACTGCTTTTTATGTCTGCCAGCCTATTCGTTTCCGTCATGTCCGTCTGCTTTTGGTCTGCTCAGTCTTTTTGTGCACAATCACTAAGTGAATGACTTCAATCTATCTCGTCGTTTCTTTTAACAGGCCATATGGAAGGTGGATCCTATCGAGGGGGAAAAGGGTGTGGAGGGCGTCCGCCTGCGGCACGTGTCTCCCGCGGGAACGGAGGGATACCCCGGTGAGCTGGTCACCGAAGTCGAGTATCGCCTTACCAACGACAATGAGGTCATCGTGCGGATCAAGGCGACTTGCCAGGAGGCAACCATTGTTAATCTTCCTCAACATTCCTATTTCAATCTCGGCGGTTCTGTACGTACGAGTCTGCGCAAAATAGAAGGTCAGACATATCAAGACAGACAGGCACAGATACAGGCAAATGACAGACAGGCACAGATACAGGCAAATGACAGACAGGACACAAGCAGGCAGGCAGGCAGGCAGGCAGGCAGGCAGGCAGGCAGGCAGGCAGGCAGGCAGGCAGGCAGGCAGGCAGGCAAGCAG
>LRSR01010271.1:0-12224 GCA_001579985.1 Hypsibius dujardini | reverse complement strand
GACGCTCCGTCGAGGCCGCCGACATGTGAGGCCACCAACGCCCCATTCCATCGCATCCCCGTGGACGTTCAATCAAAACTAAAACCTTTCGTGCTTTTTTCCAGCGCTCTGACGGTGTCCACCACCATCGCGACCGCGTCCCGCGGCACCGTGATCCGCGTCACGGCCGGGGCGGAGGTCGTGACCGCCGCGGTCGGTCCGCCCAGGCCGCCGAGCCGAGTGCTCCCGCCGCGGACGCGACCATCTCCTCGCCCTCCTCCATTCCCCTCGTGCAGCTGCACGATGCCCCGCCGCCTTACAGCCAAGCGGTGGCCATTTCCGTGTCGGAAATTCCGCCCCCCCTGCCGCCGGGCAATAAAGGCGGTCCTCCGCGTGGCCACCGGAAGCAACGAAATTCCTCGCAAAATAATAATGGTGGTAATCACTCCGCCGCCCAACCGTCTGTTTCAACGTCACAAAGTGCTCATAGACCCATGGACCAAATTGTCAGTGTCACACAGCCTCCTTCCGCGATGCGCCACCCCAAAAATGCCAATAAGCCTACGAAGGAGCAACGCCCGCGGAAAGTATAGTCGTGTATATGAGATACTGTTGCTGTTTCCTCCTCCTCCTGTTTGACTGTTTGAAACTGGTTTCTCTCCCCCTTACTCTTTCTCACTCCTTTTATGATTTGGCGCACTCTCTCACGTGGTCTGCAAGAGGACCTGTTGTTAAAACTGGCCATTTCCCTTTTTTAAGATTAATACGAGACAGACCAAATGTACCCGCGTAGAGGAATTTACAGCGTACAGAGTACACGAGTTCTGTGCGGACTGTTTTGTGTGGTATTTAGGCGTTTCCTTCCTTGTTGCGAATATGTTTTTTATTATCATTTTCTGTCCCTACAAGAGGACTTTTTGCTTTGTTTGCCATGCCGTATTATGCATTTATGAACTCCCATGAATCTGCTGGCCTGTTTGTGACACACGGAATTTAGGTATTCTTCCTTGGATCGCGGCTGCTTTCTCCCGTGGAAACTGATAATCCCAATCCCCGCCAGCTCACGATTTGATTCTGCATTTACCGAAGGTTATTAGACAAGGGTACTTTGGAAAGAGATAGCGATCATACGCCAGTCACCACGAGTCAGAGATCCCCAGCGCTGCTGCTGTTTACTAGTGCCTGGATCTATCCGCCAGATGGATATATCGATCCCATCGATCCCGTCATGAAGATTTGCATTGACTTTGCGTCATTTTTTGTAGTGCGACATGCGAAAGTAACTCATAACCGTCCTTATTCCTACTGTTGATTTGATCATCACGGACGGACGTACCGATATTTCCTCCGCTGTACATGTGACATTCTGGAAGTGCAAACAGTAAGTAATTGTATAATTATTGTTATTGACGTGTGAAACACCGTGAGTCTAGCATAAACTCTCTTACTTATATTTATTATTCAAAATAGACTCAAAATATTGTTATCACATGAATTAGGAACGTAGAGGATGTGAGAGTATATATATTTATATATATGTAGAGAGAGAGAGAATATAAAGACTGCTTTGGTAACTGTCCTTCGGCAAGACGGTTATGCACGGTAAGGGTGCGAAGGGAAGGTGAAAATCCCCCGATGGACGTAATAATCAATCAATGTGGAGATATGCGGCTCGGTCGAGAATTTGCAATGTGATCCGTCGGCGCTGGTTCCGTGATCCGTCGGTGTTTGTTCCGTAAACCACCTTTCGGACAGGTTTGTAGCACATCAGACACGGTTCGCGCTGCTACTCCGGCTCCCCCACCGTTTCCCGTTTGTCAGCACATCAGCCCGCCGATCATCATCCAACCCTTCCACTTTGCAACACTGGCGAGCCGGGTCTCTTGGCACTTATTCAAACACGAGAACCCATTTCAGGGGGGAGTAAAGGTTTTATTCCTTTTGGCATTGCAAACGCCGAAGGGGAACAAGGTCGTCGAAGACGGCCAAAACCAATAGGAATGAAAAACAATTGTTAGAATGGTTTGATGCCGAGAAGGAACTGATATCTCTAAAGGTGGCAGACATTCCTTCCACTTCACAACAATGGCGAGCAGTTTTGTACCGTGCTGCGTACCATCGTACCGTGCTGAGTACCATCGTACCGTCGTACCATCGTACCATTCTACCATCGTACCGTGTGTACCGTGGCCTAGGTGTTAAGTCTCATGTAAAACGACCTCTATAATTTGGCCCTTCCTTGAATACTTAGAACATACGTTCTTACTGTGCTAGCATTCCAATAGCGGAAGAACTGCCGTGAAGCTTTTGTTATTTGCAGATTTCAAAACGACCCTGACCATTCCAGACTTCATTCCAGCGTGAGGTATGCCGAAAGGAATTTCCGCTATCTAGTTTACGGGAAATTTGACCCAAAGCTGAGCAGCACTGTGGAAACTCCAGGCGATTCCGTCATAACTCAACAATGCCGTATGTATTGGTGAGGTTTGAAGAGGACAAAAGACGAACCACAGTCGGAGATGCGGATTCCGATCCTGAATTGATGAAGTTCCTGGACGCGGAGGTCCGCCAATCAGGGGACTCTTGGAAGTTCGTGACGCCCATGAATCCGCGAGTCATTCTCAACAAACTGGAAACCAAAGGATACCGAGTGGTCACTACGACGGCCAAAGGTGACAGCAAGTACGAAGGCTTCGTCCTGTGGACCCTGCACAAGTCTGACTGTCCGCCCGACTATGATCACGTGGGGGAATACAGCAGGCCAACGAGAAACGCGCCTAAATAACGCGATTTCCTCTCTTTCTGATTGGTTTCTGAGCCGCGGTGGAACAATTTTTGTCTACACAGTTCCCGTTCATTAACGTTTAATTCCACATGAAAGACATGTTGGGTTCTCACCCAGTACCCACGGGTAATGCTATGATTTATGAGCTCACAACGAAAAAGCAAGACCAGTGTGCACGCGAATCATGGTCTCCTTGTCCTCTTCGATCTCGAAGGTCCAATCTTTAAACTAGATAAGCACAGCGGAGTAGAAGGAAAAACGTCAATAAGTATTATGAGAAAGTTCCGATGGTTCGTGGGAACAATCACTATTTAGAAATTGCGCTGCTAGGCGAGACCTACCCGATGGACGGGCCCCGAGCGACTGGAAGACACCGTCAACTTCCGAGCATCAGTTCATTGACGCTCAGAAAGTGCTGATACTATATTTAACTTAATCACTTTGTCCCACACCAAGGTCTACCCATATTGCGGAGTTTGCTGCCATCCTGCTCGTAATGTGTATCTGTATTCCCAGCATAATAAGCAACCCGCAGCTATATTGCCAGTCCGTTTTTAAAGTTTTCACCTGGAAGCAACCCATGACATGTGACTGGAAAACTCTGTGCAGTTTCCGGCGACTGTTTAAATGCTCTCAACGAGGGTTATCAGCGGTCCGTCTGCTCGCCCTCATGTGCAGGGAGATACGAACGAACCCTTGATGACTAACAGCCGAAAAAAGAAGTAGCTAAACTGACAAGGGAAGCGAACCGTAGTGGACACGCCGATCTGTCTGAAATTTTGTTTTTCAAATAGTGGACTAAATTAATAGATTTTAGCAAAAAATTCATTTGCAAACGAGCTCTGGTTTGAGCGGGAAAAAATTTCAAAGTTCCCCGATGGCTCCGCGGGTTTCCCATTCGATTCAACCGTTGATTGTTTGATTTATGCTCTAGCAAAATTCAATTGAATTTTTTTACCACTCTAACCCACACAAACGTCGTTTTTTGAAAACGTTCGATTCCAAGCTTTCTAACACTCTTCCACTCCAAATCTGATTTGAAATCGATTGACATCAGCAGAATCTTTTTTGAATGACAGGGGGTGGAACTATGGGTCATTTCTGCAAGGTCACTCGGAAGGCTGGATTGAAACTAATTCATAACTCCGCCCTCTGGCATCCAAAAAAGATTCTGCCGATGTCAATCGATTCCATCGGGGAACTTTCGAATTTTCTCCCGCTCAAACCAGAGCTCGTTTGCAGATGAAATTTTTTGCTGAAATCTATTAATTTAGTCCACTATTTGCAAAAAAATATCAGACAGATCGGCGTGTCCGCTACCGTTCGCTTTCCTTGTGAGATATGTGTATTGGAAATTAGCGCCAACTAGTTGTGGTTAACGATAGGCGGAGCGTCCATTGTGTGTGGTCGGGATCCTCTCCCTCCGTGGCCAAGAGACACCCGTCCCAGTGCATGTAGTTATTTTTGTTGCCGGATGGCGCCAATTTGAGACGCTGCCTGTCCACTCACTCGTTCTTCCACTTCTAACTCTTCGTGCTCCATTGTTGCCTCGTGCATTTCCTCAAATTTCCACCCACGCATCGTTTACTGTCATACCGACTAAATCTTATGCACTCAAACATTAAATAAATCGAAATTCGGGGGTTGTGGAGACCTGCGCGGTCCCGCGGCTTCTGGCTGTCGCAAACAATCCCGTTCGTACCGTTCGCTCCATCCGAGATGCGGAGACCCATGTGTATGACCTAAGTTTTCGCCAGTTTTTACCCACGGATGTCACTCCCACTCGTACATCAAATGGGCCTATGGAGTCGCTCCTCGAAATGGCAGTTGGGAAGTTTCTGTACGGCCAGTGGAAATGTTAGTCGATAGGTTTGCCGGGATCAGTGGCGCGCCGAGCTTTGGTTTGAGGGGGGGGGGTGTTATTTATTCCGAAATTTTTCTTAATTTAATTTTTCTTTGTGTTCGAAATATTTCCGATAGAACGTAAGGGGGGAGTATTATATGACAATTCTCCATCACGGTGTTTTCTCTAAATGGGGGACCCCTAGGGCACCTTTCGACTTTCGAGGGGGTTTTAGATCAACAAAACACCCCCCCCCCGTCGGCGTGCCACTGGCCGGGATAATACACCACCAATAACGCAGCCTAAAAAAACCTCGATTGCCAGCAATTGTATGGTCGTGAATGGCGGTATGGTGGTACGTGAACTCGCAGTCACGAAAACCCTCGAATATTGCGGTTATTCAGCAGTAAAAGATTGAGTTGAAAATTAGCGCAGTTTTCTTTCATGCTCATGTGCGATGCTGGAACTCACCTGCATCTGCAACGGCTGCAATCTATTCCGTAGGTCATCACTCCCTCGTCATCCCTTATATTAGGATTAATTTTTCGATTACAGTATATTCAAGTTCAGAAAGGAATGATTGACTCAGACGTTTGATAGAAAGTTCTTGCATGCCGCGAGACGGCGGCAACGAACGCACCCCCGGAAAACTTACCACGCATGGCCTCAGAGGTAATTCGGCCGAATGAACATGCACGCTAAATTAATTAAGTCACGATTGACAGCTGTTATTCAAAAGTCGCTGTAATTGCTGACCTTGTATCACACATGTAGAAACATCTGACGCGCCGTTCGTTTACCATTCGTCACAATGGCGATTTGTATACACTACGTCTTTAATGATCTCCGGTTTCCGGGTCGCACCGTACGTACAGCAAGTATTGCTACCACTCGGTCACTAGAACGTGTGTAGTTCTATTTGGGGCGATAGAATTTACCGGTACAATGTATGCGGCGTTTGCATTGGCTCAACACATGGGCGCAATGAACTTTCCTTTTAGCAAAAATGTGTCTTGTTGAAAAGGGGTGCTTGAAAGAATTAGACACCCATTGTCTCGTCAAATAAATAGCGGCTTATAGCCGTTTTCTCAGTGAGGGCGGATATCAATTGTGCGAATGGGGCACCCCACATGAAGGTGCGTACCCTGTGCCGTTGCATGAATCGTCCGGCTAGCGGCTTATACCAACATCTCGCACATTCTTCACGGCGAAACAAAACAACTAATACTGACCGGTTATTAATTGTCAAGAACTTGTGCATGGTACTTAAAAAGAAAACCACTGATATGCGTGCAGACACCTTCGTCAAGCGCTGATATTGATTAACAACAAGTGTGTCCCGCTTTTCAAACCGTCAAAATGATGAATCCTCTTGGGCTGTTATGTGCAGTGATGTGCTGCGGGTATGCGGCAGGTTCAGCCGCTGGACCTCTGAAGCTCAAGGTAAGCTCTAACTTTGCGAGGGGCAGATTATTTTCACACGATAACGCAGTTACGTGCTTATGTAGAATTCGGATCAGATTCGGAAACGAAGTGGGAATGTTCCCGTTAAGCCCGCCAAGATTCCGGCCCGGTTGCTCGCTACGCCACAAGGTAGTCTTCCCCTTCCGAAAGCACTCGGAGTTACCAAGACTGCGCGCCTCACCAGCGCAGAAAAGGCCCTACGAAGAACCAAAACCGTCCCAGCCCGTTTGGCTGTCCTGAATCCCACTCAATTTGCCGGAGTTAAAGAGCTTTCCTCGAGACGGCAAACTCTCACACGATCATTCCCCCCGCTCGTCGAAGGTAATGCTAAACATGTGCACATTTTAATTATGCATCAATGCTCGTTGGCTGCATGACGTTGTGTGGCTGACCACTGACCTTGGTGTAGGGGGTGCACCACCGATCCAAAATCCGCTGGTCTGGGACGCCTTGCTCGTCTTGAAGGGATCGGGACCGCACGTTCTCTCGTCCATCGATTTCACCCATCCGCCCTCCGTGCCACCCTTCGACTGCAACTCCGTCCACCAACCCGGTTTTTACGCCGACGTGAACCTCGACTGCCGGGTCTACCACCGTTGTGACATTCGTGGAGGCCTTACCACTTATCTGGTCAGCTCGAGTCCGACCGTGGTAAGCGCGGTCGTCCGCTCTTTTGCAAACTCCCTTCTTCCTCTTTGCATTTAGTTGCGGACATTTTTCGTTAGGTTTTCAACCAAATTACCCTGACTCCAGACTGGTACTACAACGTCGACTGCTCAAAATCGGCAGACTTTTTCGACTACTCCAATGCCCGCTTGTACCACCGCAACTGGCCGTTGTTTGACGACTCGCTCGGCTTTACGATCGAACCTTCTCAAATTGACGGTTTGGAGGTGAACACACCCGTCAACACTCCCGGTGAACGCGTGATTGATCACGCCAGCGATGGGACCCCCATCACCGGTTACGCCGCATCCATCGACTCCATCACCATCAACGTAACCATCTCAACTGCTACGGTCAGTCTTCTTTTCAGGCTGCTCTGAGACGATTCTTATCCTTGCAATAGGTCGTGGCGGGTACAAACTACCCGATCACCTGCTCGGCCACGTTGGCCACCGTCACGGCAGACGACCCCAACGATCTAACCATCTATGACAGCATTCCGGCCAATGTGATCTCTCGCCTCGGCGACGATGAGACCATCCCGCACCATAACGATCCCGTCGCGAGCACGTCCCAGCTTCGGTACATCAATGGGTTTCGATGAGTTTCGATGAGTTTCGATAGGTTTTGATGGGTTTTGTACAGGTACATCGCGGTCGAGCCCTCCACCGGACGAGTCATCATCGACGCCCAGGTGCTCAACGGGACTGATCCGGAAGACACCCCGACCGCGTTCATTTTGTGCGCTTCGAGCGGCTTCATGCGGCAGACGTACAACATCCTCTGCACCGATTCTGTGGGTCGCGAAAGCAACACGGTCCAGATCACTGTAGGTTCCCTATGCATTTTTATCGTTTTGCACGGTGGTTAGGTAATGGGATGAACAACTTCTAATTGTCTTTCATGGCAGATTCGTTATCCGGTTTGCCGACCACGGCTGAAGATCGGATGTGACGTGACCACTTGCGCCGGGGTGCCACCTACCAGTAAGACAGTCAGCGGTCTCAGACCGGGTTGGGTGCGGCAGACCGATTTAACATAACGTGTTTGATCGAATTTATAGGTGCCCAGGCGTAAAGTGTGTAGTCTGATGGAAACCAAATCCCATGCGGCGCAATGCTACCCTTTCGTGTTCGACATTTACCAGCAAAGGGATATACTATTGCTATCACTATCAACGGTTATAAGAATGAATATGAGTCTTGATTGCGTAGTTGGTTGCCTATTTCTAGCGAGTTGTTATGTTTGCTTATTATTGTTACTAATTGAATTGAATTCAATCATCTCAAAATGTTATCACATCACGCGAGGCAGATTGCGTGTGACATTTTGACGCTGGAGCTCTCTGTACCCGGAAATAATGGTACGGTGTAGGGTAGGTAAGATATGGCGTATTATGTAATGAACGGTATTGTAACCATGCTCCGCCTCCAACTGCACTCAATCGCGAGGGTCCAAAGGAGTTGGCAGTTACAGTTGATGCAGTTACAGTGGGTGGTCCCGCCGTAAATCTTGACAACCGCCATTAACAAGACAAAATGGCGGCTGCACAGAATTTTGGTCTGGTCAATGGTCAATCCATTTCTCGACCCGAAAAGACTGAGCGCTAGACACACTGTGCATGTAGATTTTTCCGTGAAGGGATCCCTCCTGTGCGTCATGTTTCTCCCGTTGTGTGCGGATATCTTGACCTTTCTTCTACAATTGCTGAAAAGGGTAATGACTCTTTTTCACTGCGATGCTTTTGCACCATACAGATGAAAATATTTACCGTCTCACGTCAAGAACGACAAAGAGTGTTATTGAAAGGAATACGGATTCCTGGAGGGACTGTTCAGCGGATAGGTCAATTATTAGGTTATGGGTTAACCTTGTATTTGTACGAGAAAGTTAAACGAGGCCGTATTGTAAACGTCAGAGGCGACATCATCGTTAATTAGTGTGCGTCATCGTTAATTAGTGTGCGTCATCGTTAATTAGTGCGCATCATCGTCAATTAGTGCGCATCATCGTCAATTAGTGTGCATCATCGTTAATTAGTGCGCATCATCGTGCACTCGGATGTAATTGTGTTCCATTTGACTGAATCTCCGTCCGTCAGACAGCGTATTGATGGAAATCACCCCAGAAACGAGCCACCAATTTTCCGGAATCCTTTTCGTCCGCCAAACAACTCTGATGGGCAGAAACAATGTACCGATCAGCAAGGATATGGAAGCAACGAATTGATGCAAAAGCAACGTCGAGTTCTGCCTACAATAAGAACGCAACTGCCGCCAATATTCCGCATCCAACAAACGCCACAGAAATTGCCACGGTCGTGCGATTATCCGGGCACAATTCTTGATGCAGTCCGCAAAGGGGTCGATCAGGCGGCGGCTTTCCGTTCATCAGCCAACTGAATTGGTTTCTTGCATCGGGCATCAATTGCTTCACATCGGAGTCGTACCGAAAAATATCCTGCGAGGATAAAAAAAAGACGCATTTCAGGTGCTACACACATGGCCACAATTTTGAGTGGCAGAGTTGGACCCATCAGGGTGGTCTGAGTTTGAGCCACTCTTGGCTAGAGCTTGCCACTGCTTTCTCCTGAATCTCCCGCGTGCGCGCGGTGACTCAATTCGGCTCGAACTCGGACCACCCTTTTTGGTTTAAAGTTTGTCACCCAAAATTGTGGCCATGTATGTATAAGCATGGATTGAGAGTCCTTTTACAGCTGCCTCATCATTCAACATACCTTAATTTCGAGATCGACTGCTGAAAGTTGCTGAATGATCGCCGTAATCACCTTGACGCCTTCATCGGTGAGGTCGACCGTCCGACTGGTAAAATTGAACTTCCGCCCGAGCAAATGGTCAGCGAGAAACTTTCCGCTCCCGCAGTCCTCGCTGGAGGTCGTGCATGAATCATTAAGAGCCTGACGTACAATTAGTCCGGCCTTTGTAAAATCGAACAGTTAATCGATAAATTGGCGTCACCTACCGTCACTGCACCTTCAATGGCTTCCGCGCAGCTCACCTGGAACTCATTTTTCTGCAGCAAGAAACACCCCGTCATGAGTTTCGCTTACGGGGAACCCGGCGCTTTGTTTTACTCTGAAATTCATGACAGGTCGCCGAACGTGCCGGCACGGAATATAAATTCGCAACTTAACTCACTATTTTCTATCAAATCTTGGTCAATTTGCAAACTTTTGATGCGTTTTGGGCAGTTTCAATCGGAATGCAGATTCGTTGCACACAAAAAGCAGCGTTTCCGTTTACGGTGTCGAGTCAGAGAGCAAAAGTGAAAAACCACGGCGACCCAAGTTTATCCCATCCCAAAAGGACAAATTTGCGAAGGTTTTTTTATACTTTTTATCTCGCCAAGCAAGGCACACTACAACGCCGAATTTTTGGTGCTGAAAATGTTAATATCAATCCAAAAAGTTCCAAATTTAGTAAATCAAAAGAAATTGATCTAATAAAGTTTTTAAAAGAATTTTCAAGTGGGATAAGGAGACGTGATGACGTCACGTGGCGTATTTAAAAAAAAGTATAGAAAAGCAAAATTTTGCAAACTCAAACTGTTTCTGTGGAGAAACATATTGGAAGATGAGGACAATTGCTAACACATGAATTTTTCCTTGCTAACACATTCGGCGACCCGGCCTGCAAATTTCAACCCAAACAATGCGCCTTAATCTACGCCCGATTTTCGAGAGCAAACTCATCGTCACGTCACCGCTGTTGTGAGATTTGGGAAGAGGCCGAAAAAACTGGTGTTTTTCTGTTTTTGAATTAAGGACATTGTGCTGTCCATTCTGCTCCAGATGATCTGCGGCGATCTAATGATTATAGTGGACAGCATTGCCCTAGCCACTTTCTGAAATCGAAAGAATATTAATGTATTTTAATGGAAGCGCTAATATTTATGAGGAATCATCAAATCCCAAGCGTATAAACATATTCAGCCATTTTCATCGGATCATGTCATGTTGTACCGTACCCCGTCAAGCGAGTCGTTCTTTTGCCAAGCCAGCGGAGAATCCCCCGGTGTCTCAATTACATATAGATGAATGAATACCTTCAGAGTAGAGTATAAAATAGGAGTAATAGAAGAACGCTTTCGGCGGGAAAGATCTTCGATTTGGATTTCTTCCCTTGCGCGTACGGAGGAGCCAAAAAAAACATTCAAATAGTCCAAGTACAATTTATTGAGTCACATTGAGTAAATTCTGTTAGGAAACTAAATTCGTGAGTTCCCGACATTTTTACGTGGCGCATTCGATGTAATTTAGTCCGAGTTTAATTATTAAGCTCATTGACAACTAACAACAGCTTGAGTTACGGGTATTTCCGGCCATCGATTGGGGAAGCCCTGACTAACTCGGGAAGGTTACGGGATTTGACCTCCAGATCGGAATGGGTTTTTTCCACAAATACCTGTCTATATATCATGATTTAACATTGAGGTCTCGGGGCTGCAATCACATTCGCGGTTTCAGAAAAAAATAAGAAAGAAAAAAACTCCCGTACCACTTATGTGCTATGGCCCGGTGCTTGATTGATTGATTCATTAGCCATGTTTCCCAAGTTTCAATTTATTGATCCCAACCACTGTAAAAGTATCGTTTTCTGGAAAACGTTTGATTCCACAATTTTTGACACTCATCCACTCTAAATCGGATTTGAAATCGATTGGCATCAACAGAGTATTTTTCGGATGCCAGGGGGCGTAACTACGGATAATATCTCCAAAGTCACTCGGAAGCGTAGATTGAAACTAGCCCATATCTCTGCCCCCTGGCATTGAAAAAATATTCTGCTAATGCCAATCGATTTCAAATCGAATTTGGAGTGGAGGTGTCAAAAATTATGGAATCAAACGTTGTCCAAAAAACGATACTTTTACAGTGGTTGGAATCAATAAATTGAAACTTGGGAAACATGGCTAATGAATCAATCAATCAAGCCCCGGGCGATAGCACATAAGTGGTACGGGAGTTTTTTTCTTCCTTATTTTTTTCTGAAACCGCGGATGTGATTGCAGCCCCGAGACCTCAATGTAAAATCATGATATATAGACAGGTATTTGTGAAAAAAAACCCATTCCGATCTGGAGGTCAAATCCCGTAACGTTTCCTAGTAAGAAGATATTGATTGGGGCGACAGAAACAGAACACTTTCACATTCACAATATGTTTCTGTTTTAAGGAAACCGGTTTGCGTAAAATATCGAAGTTCACAAGGGCTATTCAAGGTAATCCCAATCAATTATATTCTGGCACTGAGATCAGTGAAAATGTTTAAATGGCACGTGCGGTCAGCGTCCAAGGCGAAGGTGCTTCCCCGCCTAAAGTGATTCTGCTGATTCACACATACGTACATGATCACCATTCGTCATATTCAAAGCATGTGCAGCCGCCTGCAGGGTAAATAGGAGGGAAGAATATGAAAAACGTTTCCAGGTAAGCTTTTGCTTTGATTACTCAGTTTGCCGTACGGT
>LRSR01010270.1:0-18349 GCA_001579985.1 Hypsibius dujardini | reverse complement strand
TAATTAGTCAGTATTTTTATGGAATACTTGTTTGTCTATAGATCTCGCGAACAGTTACAACGAAGCTAAAGGAAACAACGATCTGGGCAGCAAGGAATTTCGAACGATCATGACGGAGTATCTGCAGGAATGTCGCAACAAGAAAAAACTGTTAAAGAAACTATAATTGGCGTAAGGCAGCTACAGTGTGACTTATTAATTTTTTTCATAAAGCTGTGGCTTTTTGCAATGAAATATTTAGTTGGTTTTTGAAAACGGAATGTAATTTTGTGCCGTGATTTTATAAAAATATTTTTTCTTTTCGGATTCGTCGGAACCGGCGAGTTTAGGATTGGTCAGAATCGTGACTGCATTAAGCGTAGAATACAGGTTGAAAAACAGGATGGCTTACGGGGAGATTAGAAGACTCTCCAGCCTAGAATCCTTTAAATATACAGGGTGTTTTTCGGCTGGAATCCAGCCAAGGCATCTAGTGTCATATACAGCATAGAAGTCGTGGAACATTCCAGTCTGCGCGCGCAGGAATTTTGACTGGATTCCAGCCTGGTTTAACAGTGCTGAAACAGCCGAGATCCAGCCCGGATCCAGTGAAGAATTATCCGTAGGGTCGCCCTTGTGTCTCCCCCCGTTACGCTTATGACTATGGATGAATAGATCTTTGGGTATGAATATTGGAAAGATACTGTAAGATGTGGGTTCCCTAAATTACAAAGCACAAACAATTAAGGTCAAGCGGTGTCGAATGTCGGACCCCAGTGACTCCGCAGATGGTACACAATCTGATCCAGCAGCACACTACAGTAGTAGCAAGCTCTTCACATTTTGAGCGTCGTGCCTCCTTCTTCCTTATCTGACCACAGATTATGCTTAGCCAATCGATCAGCATATTCCTTTCCAATGAGAATGGGAAATAATGAATGTTAAAAATCGATTACCATTCACGCTCCACAACGAAAGAACCCAGCAATTGCCCTACCAGAAGAGCTTGAAAATTTATGGCACGGCATTTAATGTATTTTCTCGCAGTTTCATCGATTGGTAAGCGGAAGAATGATCGTCTTAGCCGAAATTCCCGAGTGTCTTGAGACTCACAATGATTCGATTCTCCCGAAACGTATCCTTCTGTTGATGCGATTACTGGGTCTCTTCATCTATCGCAACAATCCCCCAAAGCGCTCGAAAAGCGGTACTAACTGTCAAGAGAATGCACATGAAGAAGTGCCCCCAGGAGTGTCATACATTTGGCTACTCTGGACACTTCTCCTCATCGCCTTTGCCGTCTTGGTCTGTCTGGCGGACGTCGTGTACTTTGTCCGTCTGTCGTCGACCCTCATAATCGGATTGGAGTTTTTCACCCTGGTCTTATGGGTATTCCGCTTCAGTGCTATAGTCAGTTTCCCCGCTATTCTGACCATCATGCTGGTCGTGAGCCGAAATCTACTCTCCCTGGTACGTCGCGTCGAATTTGACCTAAGTATTCGCGACTTTGCACGAATTCGGGTACTTCGGAGAGGTTTCCTCACTTGGATAGGTTTGCTGTGTTTGAGTATTGGCTTCACGGCAGGTTGGCTAATGCACACTTTTCTCGTTATCATGTCCAAACACGGATTCAAGGCGTCACTATTTATGATCACCGAATTCTACCCCTTCACTGTCATTTCACAGCTCGGTGTAAGCCTCATTTACCTCTTTTACCTGACGTTCATCGGTGCCTGCGTTTCGCTGCAAGAAACCATATTTTTCCTGCTCCTTTATGCCTGCAAAATTCGTCTAAGAAAATTGTCCCACGAAGTCGGTTCAATCCTCGCGGACTGCCAACGACGCACGTCATCATCCACGGAGGAAAAGATAATGCACAGTCAGCGGATTCGTTCTTTGAGTCGAAAACACACAACCCTTCAAGGGGTTGTGGAGGATGTCACCAAGGCCTTTGGGAGCACCAGTTTGGCCGTCTGGTCCCTAAAGGATATCGCGGGGTGCCTTGCTTTGCTGGCACTGCTGTTTCAAAGACCGCCTAAGCCTACCGGTACGCCGGGCACGGAACCCAGTGAAATGATTGGGTTGGAATTCATGTATGTTGGATCGCAGCCGATCATCATTGTGGTGGGAGTATGCTCGGTAGCGCATGCAGTGACGCGAATTATCAGCTGTCTTGGGATAACTAATGAGGTAAACCACTTTGCTACAAATTATGACGTGACACGTTGTAACCGTTTTTTTTAGGAACATGTTTTTCGAGGAGCGTTCCTCAAAAATCCCGTTTTATGAGGGACAATTTGAACTAAAAATGGTGAGGCGTACAGAAAAAAAACGGTTAGGGGCACGAAGCATGAAATGACGGTTTAGCCAGGAAACTAACGGATAGTTCAAAGAAACGGTCAGTGTTTATGGTTGACGTATGAGTCACGGCATACATAATAAGTTGTTCCTTGATCAAGAGGGTAATGGTCAGTCCTGAATGTTACCCGTCATTCCGAAAGATCGACGGTATATTCACAAAACCGGCAGTCAGTCCAGAAAGTTACCAGTTACTCTGAAAGGGAGATGGTGGATCCCGAAAACCGATCAGTCCGGAAGGTTTCCGGGCACTCCAGAAGGTTGACGGCACAACCTGAAGACCGATGGTCAGTCCGGATGGCCGCCGGACACTCCGAAGGGTACTGATGACCCTGAAATGTTGCCGGTTCAACCTGAAAACTGGCCGTCTGTCTTCGGGGTCAACCTTTCGGAGTGGCCGGTAAACTTTCCAGCTGATCGTCGGTCACCAGGGTACATCGTCAACCCTCCACGGCACCCGTCAACTTTCTGGACTGACCATCGGTTTTCCTGGTATCCCGTCAGCCTTCTGGAATGACCGGTAGCCTTCCGGATTGACCGCCGACCTTCCAGACAGACCGCAGTCTTCCGGTTAAGCAGTCAACCTTTCGAAACAACCATCCACCCTCTTGATCAAGCAACAACTTAGTGGGTAAGCCGTGACTCATTCATCGACCATAAGCACTGATCGTTGGTTTGAACTAACAGTTACTTTTCCTTTAACCCGTCATTCCACGCTTGTCGTGTCCCTAGCCGTTTGTTCTGTACGGTTCACTATTTTTTAGTTTAAAGTGTCCCTCAAAAATAAAATTCCCACATCTTCGACTCCGTTACCACTAATTTAAGTAAAGAATTTCTCACTCACAATATATTCCTCACTCACATCTTCGACTCCGTTACCACTAATTTAAGTAAAGAATTCCTCACTCACAATATATTTTATCTAGTAAGGTAGTGACAGTTGTCCTCTGCTCCCCCAATTACGCCTCTAGAAATAAGCATCTAATAGCAGAAGTGCCTTTCCCTTTACAGAACAACAAACTCAAGAAGCTAATGACAAAAGCAACGACCATGAGGCAAGTGTCGTTAGACACAAACTTCAGCTTCGAGTGTTTTGACTTTCTGGAGCGTCTTGAGATCGACGAACTACTTATTTCGCCCCATGGTTTCCACTCGATCTCATGGGAATATGGCGCATCGGTGAGAGTCGAACGGCATGCCCTGATCTTGCGAACTTCCTTGACGAACTTTGCCTATGATCTGTGTGCTCATTTTTACTCTTTCAGCTGATTGGTCTGGTGGTTTCGTATTTCCTGATAATGTATCAGCTGCAGGACCAGAAGCTTGACATGGAAAGTTTAATGGCCTATCGTGAAGCGCAATATCTTTTCAGAACATTGAAGGAAAATGCCTCGGTTCATTTTATCACTGAATAAAAATGGTAGAGCTTTCGGGGTTCATGGTAGATGTTCCGCAACGGATGAATACAAATTGGACATGTAAAAAAGTTATGTTCTACTATTCGGCCAACTTTAACTTTGTGTACTTCTATATTTTATTTTGGGCGATTAAGTATTTTGTATTTACTGTACAATGTGTGCTTAAACGTTTCTAAACCCATTTCGGAAATACTGCCATAACGGTCACCATGTTACTTGAGTGCATCAATCGGTGTGGTAAGACCTTCTATCAGCTCAAACGAAGTACCGGTCCGGTACCCCGTATTTGCAGTCGCAACAAACAAAAATGGCCGTCGCATTTTGATGCGATGGAACATGACTGTTCCTGATCACCGGTTGCGTCAGCGAATGGAAAAAGTACTGCATTGTCAGCATATTTCATCCCCATTGGGACGGTATATGTGACGAAACCTAACTGTATAGGATGTCATAGTTCTCAACCGCTTCCACTCATCCAACTTTTCCAGTAATCATCGATTAGTCTGACCAGACTTCCATCCCATTCAATTTGAGCTTTAAATTTTGCCTGTTACTGGGCAAGCGTGTCTCTGCTTTTTCGGCTAATGCAAGGACGTACGTAAACCAATAGCATCATTGTGCACAGCAGTTTACAAAAGGTGTCAGAAGACCTAGCGCAATGTGGGTCAAATCACAGGACCGAAATCTCGAGGATTCCAAAAATTCCATCCTGCCCAAATCCTTCATTCTATGGATGCGTTTGATTGGGATCTTCGTGTACCGCATCGAAGACCCACCACACGCATCCACTTATTTAAACAACAACGCAGGTCCGAACAGGGTTCTCCAGCCATCAACCTCAAAGGTCATCTTGTTTTGGTGCATCTGGACACTCGTGATGATCGCCTTCGCCGTGGTCGTCCTCCTCGCCGACGTGGAGCTATTCCTCATGTCTTCTTCCAACCTCATAGCTAGGCTTGAGTTCTTCACCCTCGTTTTGTGGGTGTTCCGCTTCATCACGATGGCCACTTTTCCTGTCATCCTGATAATTATGCTGATCATGGGGCGTCATCTGATGCCATCATTAGCACGCGTTCAAGAGAATCTCACCCCAAGTGACTTCCAACGAATGCAGACGTTTAGGATCTGCCTACTAATCTGGATAGCTTTTGTGACTGTGGGCCTTGCCGTTGGGACCGGATGGATCATACAAATCTTCCTGGATTTTATGACCGCAAGTGGATATAAACCTTCCATCTATTCGATCGCAGATTTCTATCCATTCACAGGAATTTCACTGCTTGGTGAATGCCTCATATACATCTTTTACCTTCCCTTCTCATTGCTCTGCTTTTCAACACATGAAATTATTTTTTTCCTCTTCCTCTACGCCTGTAAAATTCGTCTGGGAAAATTATCGGAGGAACTCGGCGCAATCCTCGCTGATTACCAACGAAGCACACCACCCGGAGGAGAGCCAAAGGCAATGAACAGTCAGCGGATTCGAGCTGTGAATCGCAAACATTCAGCTGTACAAGGGGTCGTTGAGGATGTCACCGCGCTTTTTGGGAGTACGAGTTTGGCAGTCTGGTCCCTGAGGGATGTCACGGGATGTCTGTGTTTACTCGCCCTTCTGTTTCGACGGGGGCCGACAAAACAAACTCTCGAAATGGATGTTATTGGTACGATAACATCGGAGTCCATGTACGAGAGTTCGAAACCGGGCCTCATTGTATTGGCCGTGTTTTCGGTCGTGCATGCGGTCATAAGGATTGTCAGCTGTCTTGGAATAACTGATGAGGTATTGCCGTAATATACAGTACCGGCCTAAGCGATGCAAAACCTGAAAGGTGCGAGAAAAATTGTCAAATAATTTTTCGTTGCAGAACAATGAAATAAAGAAGCTATTGACAAGAGCAACGACCGTTGGTCAAGTGGCGTCCGATGGGAACTTTGCCTTCGAGTGCTCTGACTTTCTGGAGCGTCTGGAAACTGAAGAACTACATATTTCGCCCCACGGTTTCCACTCCATTTCCTTGGAGTATGGCTTATCGGTGAGCGAGTAAAAACCGATCCATTTTTTGGCTGTTGTATAACGAATCTAATATCCGTCTGCTTTTCATTTCAGCTAGTTGGTCTGGTGGTTTCATATTTCCTGATAATGTACCAGCTCCAGGATCAGAAGGTTGACATGGAGAGTTTGATGAGTCATCGAGAAGCGGAACATGTTTTCCAAGCCTTGCAGAAAAATGTTTCGCATTATTGCATGTTGGCATAAATTGATTACGATATTTTTACCTGGCTGTGTACAGTAGTACTGTTACGTTATTACTTTCTACATCCAATTGAATGGGAAGAAAATTTGACGGGGCAAATTTTTCTTTTTATTCTTTTTCAGCCAGAATGTTATAGAAACCGGTCGTTTAGTCGCTTAGAGTGACCGGGAAGAGAAATCGATTAGTTCGTATATTCTGCAGATCAATGTTTGAAGAGACCTATATGTGGTACGCCTGCTGAAACTCGATCTTGATGCCTGCTGAACGCGTTCACGTTGGTCAGACAGATTACTGCAAAGTATTACAAAAGCCCCAGTTTTTGCTCCGATGTTTTGCCCACCGTGATCTTTTCATAATCAGGAGCTTAGAAAATACGCTACTCGTTCTCATCAACCTTCTTAAAATGCGGGACTTCACACCAACCCAGTCTTCTCCGAGTTTGGTTATCTCGCTTTTTCCGGACGCGTTCGTTCTATGGCTGCGTCTAGTCGGACTCTTAGCGTATCGCTACGAGCTACCAAAATCATCCAAGCCTCCAGAGAGAACTGTGCCTCTGCTTCCCAAAACAGCATTCCCAAAACTTTCCCCCATATGGTTGTTTTGGTCACTCGTACTGATCGCCTTCGCGGTTGTGGTGTGCCTGGCCTGGCCTCTTTGTCAAATCATCCACAAGCCTAATTACCGGCCTAGAGTTCTTCACCCTCGTCTTCTTTCTTTTCCGTTCCGTCGTTCAGTGCAGTATGCCGGTTATCATATCCATCCAGCTCATCCAGGGTCGTCATCTGCCCTCTCTCCTGTCCCGCGTACAAAAGGACTTGTCGTCACGTGACTTTCAACGAATCAAAACATTGCGAAACATGTTTGCCATCTGGATCGTTCTCCTTGGCATTTCTGCCGGGTTTGCTTTCGCCTGGGCTTTGTATATCTTTGTTACTATCATGCGGTCGTACGGAATTGAATCTTCTATCTATGCCGTGGTGGATTTCTACCCCTTCACGGGCATTTCCCAGTTGGGTCAAATCCTGATATACATCGCTTACATTATGCTCTCAACGATCTGTTTTCTGCTGCAAGAGACCCTCTTTTTCCTCATGGTATACGCCTGTAAGCTTCGGCTCGTTAGTTTATCCGGGGAACTCAGTTCAATCCTCATCGATTGTCGAGGTCGAAATCTCTCGCGGGAAGACCTGGCACTGCACAGTCAGCGAATTCGTTTCCTCAACCGAAAACACATTATGCTGCAGGATGTTGTCGAGGATATCGCAACAACTTTTAGTGCGAGCTGTTTGACCATCTGGTCGGTGAGGGATCTCGCGGGCTGCCTTTGTTTACTGGCGTTCCTGTTCCGGCGGGAGTATAAGCAAACATTCGGGGCGGAACCGCTTTCGCTGATCGTTGCGAATCTGCTGTACCAAGAATCCAAACCCATCCTCATTGTGGTGGCTTTAATTGCCGTGGTGCTGGCGGTCACTAGGATTGTCAGCTGTCACTCCGCTCTTAATGAGGTTCGTGGGCAGACAGTTTGGCTGTCATGATTTCTTTAGGCGGCCGAGTGCATAATCTAATATTCAAAGACCCTTTAACGAAACACAAAGGTGTGCACAAAACAATCGTCGACTGGGTACAGCCTTTTCATTAAGCAATATGCGCCATGACAGAGTCCTTTTCCGAACACGAAGACACGAAATTACGACGTGCGTAAAATCGTGAAATTGTGTGTGAGTCACATCCACGGCTCACGAATTCACGAGCAAATCGGCATTTCTTCGTGAAGTTGTATGAAGCAACACATTGGTGCTTCACACAACTTCCAACTTGTGAACCAACTTGACGTTATACGTACGTAAACGCTCACTGAAAAGAACAATTTAACGTTTTGAGTGGTGAGCGTAGTTGCTTGGCCACGCCACCGCACACAGTGTTCCGACCAGTAGTGCTGGCACAGCGGTTCTTCACTTGGATACTAGGGGAATGGGTCCTTGAGCTTTAAAACCCGGATGGTTGATGTACAGTACTCAGCGGTCTCCCGGGTCATTTCGGTAACGCGTGAATTATGACTTGTCTCGTCAAAATCGATAAAGCACTCGCACGGGATACTTATAATTGGAATGTTGACTATCGTTGCAACGAACGGCTTTCTGGAGAACATTTTTTGCAGTTTGTCTTCGTGTCCCGCTGTGTTTGTTGCTGACTTACCAAAGTAAATTCGCAGTTCTACTCCACACATTCCCCTTAAAACACCAATACGGACTACCATGTCAGCCCGGTATTCTCAGAATCGGGTTAGTTTACTCCTCCCAGATTCATTTATTTTATGGCTGCGTCTAGCAGGTCTCTTTGTGTATCGCAACGAGCTGCCAAAATCCCCAGCGCTTTTCGACAACATCGCCTCTCAAGTTCATACCTTCAAACCTAACTTTTTTAAAGTTTCCTACCCCTGGCTGCTCTGGACTCTGGCACTTATTGCCTTTGCGGTCACGGTGTGCCTCGCCGACCTCATCTTATTCGTTAAAACATCCTCAATCCTCTTAACCGGTCTGGAATTCTTCACCCTCGTCCTCTGGATTTTCCGCTTCCTCATTCAGTCCAGTGTGCCTGTCATCATATCCATCCAGCTTATCCAGGGCCACCATCTGCCCTCCCTCCTGTCGCGCGTACAGGAGGACTTAACACCACATGACTTTCGACGAATCAGAATATTACGCAATACCTTTGCAAGCTGGATCATTCTGGTCTGTCTCACTGCGGGCTTCGCCACCGCCTGGGCTTTATATACCTTCGTCAGTACCATCCGATCCTACGGGATCGAACCGTCTCTCTTCACCGTCGTGGATTTCTACCCCTTCACGGGTATCTCGCACTTGGGCGAAAACCTAATATATGTTTCCTACATCATCCTCGTGGCGGCTTGTTTGTCGTTAGAAGAAGTACTCTTTATCCTATTGCTATATGTCTGTAAACTGCGCCTTGCAAATTTGTCCGAAGAACTCGTGTCAATTCTCCATGATGACCAGCGCGAGACTCTGACCAGAAAAAACAGGGAACTATACAGTCAGCGAATTCGTGACCTTAATCGAAAGCACGCCAAAATCCAAACCGTAGTTGAAGACATTACCGCGACCTTTGGTGTATGCATTATGACTGTCTGGTCGCTCAGGGATGTTGCTGGATGTCTTTGTTTGCTGGCGTTTTTGTTCCGGCGAGAGTATAAGCAACCGTTCGGCACGGACCCTCGGGCGATGATCATGGCGGACTTGATATATGAGGAATCGAAACCGATCCTGATTATGGTGGCTTTGTTCTCGGTAACGCATGCGGTGATCAGAATTGTGAGCTGTCTGGGAGTGCTTGATGAGGTTGGAAAGATTGTTAAGTTGAGTTGGTTCACTACCGCACATATGGTATTCAGTAACCAGTTTCGTTTACTGTAATAAATACTCAATGAGCTTAGGGTTAGAGTGTTAATGCAAATTGTAACTGTGTATAATATTCCGATGACCACTAATGACCGTTTGCGACTGCAGAGGTATGGAGGGGGTCGGAGACTCAGAGTGTGTTAACCTAGGGGTGATTGGTGAACCACAGGTAGAGGCTCGTTTAGCGTCCTTTCAAGTCGGAACCATGACCCAGGATGGGCAAGGGGGCAAAAAGCATCATCCATCAATAGGAGCTTATATCAGGCTCCATCAAACCTCAATTTTGAACGAAAAACTATTTTTTTTAAATTTTTCAAGTCCCAAGGGCGCCCTTGGAAATCAGACTCAGATACCACCATAAGTTTAAAAATAAATCTCTGAAAATAGGATGTTATATTAAAAAATTATTTGTCTTGTTTTATGAGACAACAAGACGTTCTAGTGGTACATACCTAGTATTCACTTTGACTCTTTCCGATTTGGCAGAACCATGAAATAAGGAAAGGGATGACGAAAGCAACGGCTATGGAACAAGTGGTCGGCGACTCTAACTTGAGCTTTGAATGCACTAATTTTCTGGAACGACTGGAGATGGATGAGTTACATATCTCACCGTACGGTTTCTACTCCATTTCCTTGGAGTATGGACTTTCAGTAAGCGATTGTAGTCATAATACTGGGAACCGTTTTGATATCATTTATACATGTTCGCATGCTTTGCCTTTCAGCTCATTGGCTTAGTCGTCTCGTACTTTCTGATCATGTACCAAATTCAGGATCAGAAAGTGGATATGGAGAGTCTGATGGGCCACCCTGAAGCGGCATACTTTTTTGGTAGTCTAGTGAAAAATGTCTCGGAAATTTGCACATGCCCATAAGTACCAATAATGAATTTCAATAAAAATGGATACCCGTTATGAGTCAGTATCACCTCAGCTTTAACAAAATACCCGTTGCAAAAAGAACAAGTAAATAAAAGACACCATTAAAGTTACCAGATTCTCTTCGATTGCTTGCTCACAGTCATGGCACAACGACCGGCACCTTATACTGACCAGTGCCATTTTCGCCCAGCTGGTCGTGAGCTTTGTGTATCGATGGCATTTAGAAGCTGTTTTCAACTTGTTCCTTTCTACGTGTATCTTCGAGTTACCTAACTCCGTCACGAAATACGAGGCGTCATTTGAACCTTAATACTTCCTGAATTCAGCTTCGAAGTTGAAGAGTTGAATGAAACGCAAACTGATATTTGCAAACATTTTTCGAACACACCAATTCAAATATTTGGGAAACGAGGACGATTGTTTGTCTCCGTGGGATGTGTTTGCGTGACTGAATATGCTGGCGCTACTCTTCAGCGTGTGACCCGACTCGTAGTGGCCCTATAAGGGTCTTCCTCTGAATGGCCGGGAAAAAATGTTCGTGGGGACGAAGCCGTGGTGTATGGTTGCGTTTAGAGATGGGTAACTCCCGTAAAAACAAACTCCAACTCCACTCTAACTCCTTCCACAACTTCACTATCCCAACTCCAACTCCACTCTTTCCCCCTAAGAACCCACTCCAACTCCATTCCATCTCCACTCCCCCGGTCAAATGAACGAAATAAAAAACAGGAACATACATTTTTATTTGTTATGACTTTCACACGACACATCAAGAGGTCCTCGAAATTTGCGTCAGTCGTTTGCTGACGACGTTCAGAGAGAATAATATCACAGAAATTGAAAGTGCGTTCAATATCAGTTGTGGAACCAGGGGCCGGAAAGGCTCGAAGCGCAGCACTTTTCAATCGAGAAATTTCACACAATTCTACCAATAAGAAATTGAACAGCTACTGTAGCAGACTACAGTAGTTCTAGTGTAGTACTGTACATGCAGAGTAGTATGGGATGGATTTCTATTCCATCATTTCATGCCATTAGCCACCTTGGCTACCCTTAAACAGGCAAGGAGTGGGCTATGGCTTAGTGGACCACGTTTGATTTCTTTACAATAAATCAATCAAATGGAATCTTAAGGCTGAAAATTCGATAAAACACAACAATCTCACTCCACGCAGATCAATTTCAACTCCACTCCCAACTCCAGATGTTTCAACTTCAACTCCGGCCAAAAACTCCGGAGTGGAGTTGATGGAGTTGAAAAACTTCAAACTCCGAATTCGGAGTTGCCATTTCTGGTTGCGTTGTCGGTGGTCTGCTTGACTCATTTTCTGGCACGAATCATAATTTCCCTTGCCATCTACAATGGTTCATGTACAGAATGACCCTTGATATTTCAATTCTTTCACATCTCTAGAGCAAACTGTGGCTTGGGTCAACGTTCCTGCAACACAAGGTTCCTCGGCGGATTTGGAGACCCCTTACCCCAAGGTCTGTTCGGCCAGAGTCTGTTCGGCTAGAGTGACAAGCTACTGTTATTGCACTATTGCATTCATCAAAAGAATCGTATTTCTGTTAACTAATATAGCGTCGACTAGCGGATTAAAAAAGATTATGCACCAATAACCATGACTGACAAAAAAATAAATAAAAAATGTCACTGGGCGTTCGTTGTCGAGTTCGTTTAAGCATTGCATTTTGATATCACGCCACACACACACCGACCGACAGTCGGCGCTAATTAAACTCAAATTAATTAGAAGTGTCTGCGCAATCGTTTCATATGCATGAGACACTCAGATGTTTTCGTGCCCGGTTACGACATAAGTCTTCGGATGTTTCTCACATGTCAAATCGACTTACGGAAAGGTCCGTCTGCACCCACACACATAAACAGTTCGCGAGCAGACAGCTTTGTGATAGATGCAAATTCGATTATTAGATAGAGAGTGAGAAGTTACGTGGATTTTTCTTAAGAATATCTTTTGCCATGACCAGTCAAGCATCGCTGTTGAGGGTGACGCTACCGGAAGTGAAATTGTATGATAACACCTTGTGGAGCTGTAGCTCCTTATTTTCGAATCTGCTGACGGAATCATCATGGATTTTACCGCGCTCTGGGCATTACTCCTCGAAACCATCAAAGTCAGCCAAATGATCGATGGTCCAGGTTCGTACAAGATATGGAGAACATAAACGTGATAGAGTTACGGAAGTCATCTACGATACATTAATCTGTATAGGATTTTATTAAAACCGGATTGAATGATTGCAGGAACAACAACCGTGCGGATTGGAGCCTGTCTGCCGGACGGCAAAGACATCGTCGGACCGAAAACTGGTTACTGTACAGCGACTAGTCAGTTGGAGGACAAGTGTTCGCGAATGGATATCGGCCACTCCGGAGACTGTACTGCTTACGAAGGAAAATGGTGCTGCTATCGTAAGTCACATGACTTGTACCACTTTGCTTCTGAAACAATCAGCAGAACAGTAGCAGTATAGGAAAACGATGATTAGAGATCCTTTCTCGCCAAATGGATGCTGGGACTTGATAAGGGTCGTGCTCTGAAGTTCGAGTCTTCCCCCAGACTCCTGATTTGGAGTGATTTTCAGAGATTGAACGTAAAATGACTCCGCTGTATGTTTTGCTAATTAAGCTATAATTTTGATGATTTCCAAACTTTATCTCATCAGTCAGGCGGTTAAAACTTTTTATGGCAGAAGTTCAAAGTTGAGAAAATATTGGATGACACCATTTAATTTGCCCTGAGCGTCACTGTAAAAACTTCAATTTTGGGAAAAGATATATTTTGAAACATTTTGGCACTGATCCTTTTAACATTTAATTTTAAATCAATCAGCATTAGCAGAATCGTTTCTGCTAATCAAAGGGTGCAGCTACAGTATATAGGCCGTTCTCAAGCCTGACTGGAAACTTCCGGGCAATATTCCAGAAATTACACTTAGCTCCTCCCACCAGCCACTAAAAAATGTTTTGCTTGTGCCAGTCGAGCCAGAATGGATTCCGAGATGGACAGTTTTAAAATTCTTTAAGTTGAACCTTTCCCCATAATTAAGTTTTCACAGTGACAATCACAGAAAATGGATTCTCAACTTTGAAATTCAAACAGAAAAGAGATTTCAACGCCTGACTGACGCAACAAAGTCTGAAACTCATCATAATAATAGCTCTATTAGAAACTTCTACTCCGCTCTGTCAATCTAATCTAATAATCTAATTAATTAATTAATTAATTATTACCGCTCGGTCATAAAGTTATTCTACTTCTGAAAAGCATCCGATGTGAGCAGGGGGTTTGATCTTTACCATATTGCCTTGCATCCGCGATTTGCTCTCCTGAACTAAAAATTTCACCTTCAAGAGACACTAAGGGAACATTCAAAATTGACGTCAGCGCCATGTAGAGTAGGGGGGGGGGAGGTTGTACTTTGATGACGAGCTCTGACGCTAAGGGGGTGGAGATCCATCTGTGGCTGACGTCAGCATTTATCGGAAGGGAGCGGAGAGTAAGGTCGCCTAATATCAGACGCTGACGTCATTGTTGAAAGCTCCCTAATCACATGCTAAAATGTATTTATCCTACCACCGCTGGCACAGACATATATTGTAGGAATTCCTTCATACACCCACACACATCTTTTATACAGTGTCTGACCCAGGTCAACGCAGCATCACCGTACCGCCTACCACCACCCTGCCAACAACAACAAGTACCACCACGACCACAACGACAACCACTACCACAACAACGACCCCAGCCCCGACCACAACTGCTACAACCACGCACCCACCAACCACCACCACTACAACGATCCCACCAACAACCACGACGGTCGCACCCACGACGACCACTGCTGCAACAACCACCACCAGGACCACGCCCCCTACCACCACAACCGTGGCCAATAAAACGTCCGCTGCGGAGAACGGCACTTCGACTAGCAAAATTGCCAATGCTGCTGGTAACACAACCGGTGCGGTCTTCGACACGGACAACACGGTGTGGCGTTGGTCGAACGGACAGAGCTCGGTGGTTGCCTCTGTCGAGGTAACCAAGACTATTGGGAAGGAGAAGGAAAAAAGCGCGGTAGCTGACACCGTGTCTAGCCTCGATAAGATTCAGCAGATGTTGATCCCGGAGCTGGATGAAGGCTACCGGCGACGTGGACATTGGATGTACGTGCCACCAACGCCCAATCCGTGTTATATGTGGCGGTTCGGACGTTGGAATGACTGCTGGTCAGAGAGTGGACACTTTTGAGTCTGATGGCCTTTTTTAGAGTTGGCACAATTTCAGGGATTTTCACATTTTTTATGCGTTTTTCTAGCTTTTCTAGTGTTTTTTGTTGTTCTCCAGGATGAACAATGAAAATTCTTGAATGATGCCGACTACAAAAGTTTTTACAAGCAGCTGTTTCAAAAGTTCTATAAATATAAACGACAAGATTTAAAAAAAATGGGTCATACGTATTTCCATTTACGTAATGAATTTTCGATGTATGATACCTTTAGTCCAGTGATATAATAATCATAATTTCAGAGGACCAGTGTGAAGCATTAAAGTTTTAAACTATTTTGGATTTTGGCATTACGGTAGAAAGTGTAATTATGTTGGCAATACCGCATGCAGCATCTTTGCTCTTCGTTCCACGCTGGCATTGCAGACATCTGTACCAATCCCGTTCTGCTCCTTATCCAGTTAAGTTGAGGAGCCATTTGGACCGATCCTGTCGGGGAAAAGCCAAGCTGAAATTCTGCCCCGCATTGCTGAGTTGAGATACGCATAGACCAGAGGATTAACGGCGCACCCTGCGCGCCAAAACATACATGATATTATTCTTTCATAAACTGTAATTACTTCTGCAAAAGGTCTCATGTACCTGTCCACCATAGGTAGTTGAGTGATATGCCCAAGGTCGACTGGAGCTCCTGTCGCGACCTGCCCGTCACTCCATAGAGAGCGGTCGGCAGGTAGAAGGCGAAAAATGTCGCGCATGTGATAAAAGCATTTTTCGTGATCCGGATCTCGACCTGCATGACGGAACGGTTTACTTTCAGCACCGCCGTAGGTAGTCCGCCCACCTGGCGCTGTCTTCTGCCCCGTAGTCGATGCTTTGAAAGCCAGACTTTTGTGAAGATCCACCCATAGCAGACGAGCATGATCACATAAGGTAGCAGTACGTTGATGACCTTGAAGTTAAATGGTGAAAATAAGCGTCCATTATAGAGAAGCTTTTCATTGAAAATTCATGTGTTAATGGGAGGATCTGGGATCTGCCATTTTCGAAGGTCAAGGTTAATCTACGCAGTCCAATGTTCAAATGAGCTTCAAGAGACACTTCTTTGTTCTTCCAGTCAGGGTTCTATCGAAAGACTTCTGCCGGCCTTAAAGGGTAAAGTTATTACAGCACATCAAATGTTAAGGGAAGCGGGTGCAAATTCTCTGACCGAAATTCAAACAGCGGAGTCTAAGAAAGAAGCTTGAACGGCTTGGCAGTTCTGTGGTCTGTCTGGCGCTTGCAATTAGCGGCCAGTAAACAGCTTGCAGGATCTTGCCGCAAGCAACAAAATCTTTGAAACTGCAAAATTTTGCCAAAGTTTTAATTCTCTGCAATGGTGTCTCATGGGTTTCACAAACGTTTGCCAATTAGAAGTTTGGAATAGTAAAGTATTTGTAAACATTTTCATTTTCACCTTTTCGAGTCCTCGTTTTTCCGGTTCCTAATCTCCGATTATGATTGTCAAAAGACAAAAACTGGTAAAGACATTCTAGAGCGACGAATAAGTTCACTAAGAATAGATCCGTGAATTGTGGTGATATGACCATTCAAGTTAGGTCAGCCCAATGATGACGTTTTAAACCATGAAATTCTCTCTCCATTTTTATAATTCAGAATTAACTGGAGAACTTCGGTATAAAACAGAAAATGTTTTAATACTCACCTTAGACATAGTTACGTATGTCGGTGAATTGGTCAGTGTATAAGTACATTTCATACTCTCCGTGGAGAAGCCATACGTGATATTAACGACGAACAAGGGTGGCGCAAAGGTCGCCGCAGAAATGACCCATGTAGCAGTAATCGAAAACCAGGTGAACCATTTGGACTTGCCCAGCGTATGAAGGCGTCCCGAGACAACGACAGCAAACAGCCGATTCACGGCGATGGCGGAATGTGCGTATGCTGAAGCTGTTAACGTGGTAAAATGAGTCAACGCCAGAAAGTTGCAAAAGCCAAACGCGGAGCGACGAGCGAGGAAGCCAGCTTGCTGGACAATGCCTCCGTAGATGTGGAAGGGACAAACGAGACCGCAGAAAAGGAAGGTGGCGAGGCAGAGGTTGACAAACAGGAGATTGGACGAGGTTTTCTGTCGGTTGTAACCCCTGCAGATAATCCAAACGCAGAGGAGACTGCCCAGAAAGCCGCCCAAGGCGAGGGGAATGAGTATGACACCGAAAACTTTGGAGATCCAGGAGTATTCTAATGGTCGGCTCGTACCGTTGCTAACGGTGGAGTTATTCATTGCAGGGGCCGCTTCAGGCAAAATTATATAGTGACAACTGCTGCCATTTTTGTCGCTCTTATATCCATCTTTAGGTCATGCAACCTTTACATTGTATTAATCCTGTCGGAACACTTAGGGTGAGAATATTGAGTCTCCGTCGCCCTCCCACCTTAGTGGTATTTCTATGCGTAGGCAGACAGATGACCTCAACGAGGAAGGGTACACTGTAGAGCATATTGTTTTGGAATGCCTTTTTTGCGCGTTTAAAGTGTCATTCATTTGGAAAGGTTAGTGCGCAGCACGGCAAATAATTAAGAGCATTTCATGCCGTTTCTTGCACATGTAATGCGATTACCATTATCAATTCATTCGAGGTAGACACTCCGCACAGCGCTTCCGGACGTGCTCTTTCCGGTGGCAACAACTCTCGCGGGAGATGGAAAGGACGTGAGGAAGAACGGTCATCACGGTCTATCCTGTCGTTCGGCTTCAGTAGGCATGTTAAGGCTGAGATCAAAGCGGTTTAAACCGGTTCGTTTACGGTTTACCCGGTTCAATTTAGGTTTAAAAGCGAACTCATTCAAACAGGTTTTAATGTTTGATTGAAACAGAACAAAAGCGGTTTCAACCGGTTTTTTTTATATTTTTCGTCAAAAACACTACCAAACCTGGTTTAAATTTCCATTTTTTAGAGGAAAAACTCAGATGCTAAAGGTGTTCTAGTACATCAGCAATCATTTCTCACAAAATAATTTGCAAATTTCCCGTTTTCGTTCTCTAAATCCAATTTTGGGGAATTAGTGCCCTGTTTATTTATGTATAGTCGTAGAAATAAAATTTAACAATTGCTCTCAAACAATCTAAGCCATAACGCAGTCCGCGGACAGTGGGTAAAGGCAGTGTACATACCTGAAGGTTCAAATCAACACAATCAAGTCGTACAATCTCCACTGGACCGCAAGAAAGTAGTACTTCGTTCGCCGGCGTTTTTAAGGAGGCCAAGGAACCGAAACATAAGGAAGAGATTTTTGGGAAAGTTCAGTTCTAAACTAATATTTTTATTGTTTTGTCTGAGATTAACAATCCCTGTTCCTTGCGTTTAACGTGTAACGTGTGTAACGTGACATTAAAAGGACTTGTGTAACATTAACTTACCTTAATCTTGTACATTTTTGTGGATTTCCAACCGTTTACCTTGGATGAATAATGATGTTGCTCAGCTGTTTTACCCCGAATGATACATTGTACTGGTATGCTTATTTTTAGTATGCGGGCACGAGTTTAAAATAATTAAAAATTGGATACTTGGGTAACTTTAAATACTGCCTTAATTTAATCCCTGGCCGGGTGCTTGTGTAAATCTTAATTCTCCCTTAAAATAGCCCCTGTCTTCCACCCAAAACGCGATGCTTTGGCAGCGCCAACCTTCCAAACGATGCAGCTCTAACATGCCACCATAATCACCAAGGTCCCAAGCATAATGACTATATACGAAATTGCGTATGCCGAT
>LRSR01010268.1:0-12430 GCA_001579985.1 Hypsibius dujardini | reverse complement strand
AATGTAGTTTTGGTTCCTTCACGTTTCATAACACGTAAAAACATATTGTCTTATCATTGCAACCGGCAATGCAGGCGTTGGTGTGCCCACACACTGGACTGTAAACGGCGGAGCAGATTTAACGGGATCCATAACGGGACAATCTCCGAGGGAGAAGATTGCGAAATCTGTTGATAAATAGAAACGGTTTGTCATATAAATTGACATAAGTAACTAGAAGTCCACAATTTTTTCAAAGTATTGCTCTTTTTACGAAACTGACCGATTAGTCAAACCTCTGTAAAACCGTCACAGAAAAATCATATTTTCGATTTGTTCACCAAGCAAGCGACCGGTTATAGCGGTTGGGATATGATCAATGGACATTTTCCCTGGATACTTGCCAGGGATGCTTACTTTGGCAACTAGCTTCGTAGCCATTTACGTATGTGATGCCGGTAAGGGATATAACTGGGATACCTGTTTATGGGAAAAATTCCGAATTATTTCTATTTTTGTATTTTCATGTAGCCGAACAAAAATAAACACCGGGCGTTACCAAGCTCATAAATGGTATTTTTTCTCTTCTGTTCTAAAATTCATAGCTTGGGCGACGAAACCTTTGAAGGCCACTTTTACGTTAGTTCTTATTCTATCTAAACGCAAAATTAGTGAAAATGATTATTTTGAATACTATAATACTCGCTTTCGTTTTTCGATTATAGACAGAAAGTTGAGACAATCAACAATTATAGAAGGAAGTCGACCAGTTATCGCGAAATACGTCTGCGAACACATTGACGTCTAAGCGCTTGACGGCGCCTCATCGATGTCGATATCAATAGCGCTGTGATGCCGATAGGCTAACACCACAGCAAAGACCTGGATGTGAAAAATACCTCCTACTTATCTAGAAAACAACGCGATAAGGACCGTCGTTCTTGACTTTATTCTGCTTTGATTTCAGTTAATTGCATCAACAAGCATTGCATCACAGTGTACTTGAAGGTCGACTCTGCGTTATACGACTGAACATGTCATTCACGTAAAATTAGCAGTCAAGATTAAGAACGAAGATATTTCATCAACTTGGTCTGCTCCGAATGGTTCCGACCGCTTGTTTAGCATGATCCGGTGGTGAAAGACTCAACCCCTAAGGACAGAAATTCGGAAAGATTGGCTACGTGCACAAATAGTTTAAATTCAAACAACTCCAGACAATTGCTAGTTGGAAATAGTTAAACTTTTGAATTCAAACCACTACAAACAATTGAAAGTCGCAAATATTGACCTCAGACAGATCAGAGCCATTTACAGGCAAATGTGATTTGGAAACATTAACTTCAGATAGTATGAACACCGACAGACAAACAAGCCCAAACAATTGATAAGGACACCTACCGGCGCATTTGGCCTGGCAGCTGTTTCCATAAACCTTTCCGTCCGCACCGCAGACCGGGAACCAGACCATCGGGCAGATGCAGTTGTGGTTCGGCTGCGGTGGAACCGGCATGATGGAGACGCACGCACCGATATGAGCAATAGTAGCACCTAAATCAAATTAAAAATGCAGATAGGCTAACTTAATTCAGTTGTCATGCCACAAAATTGTTAATCATCGTTTTCTTAATATTTTTTTTAAAAAAAAAAATTTCTTACCAACACAGCCAGCCTGGCAGGGGTTGCCGTAGGTCTGACCGTTGTGACCGCACACCGGGCTGTAAACGGCGGGGCAGACACAGTCCGGCGCAACCGGAACAGTGGCGCAGGCACCGATCGAAATTACTAAAGCACCTGTGCCAAGAAAAATTGTGCTGTTTTTCTGTGAGGTAAACATTTTATGAAGAGAAAAAGTTCCTGTATAATTACCAGCACAACCAGCTTCACAGGCATTGCCATAGGTCTGACCGTCCTGGCCGCAGACCGGGCTAAACACAGCGGGGCACACGCAGCTCGGCGGGGCCGCTCCACATGCACCGGGCGAGACCACCAAAGCACCTGGGGAGATTCACATATTGAAAAACTTGTCTAGGTACTCTGCGATTAAACCTCTCAGAGGATTTTCATACCAGCACAGTTAGCGTGACATTGATTGCTGAAGGTCAGGCCTTCGGCACTGCAAACGGGGCTCCAATTCATGGGGCAAAAGCAGCCGGGCTTCGGGGGTTGGATGACGGATCCGGAGGCCAGTGCAGCGACTGCCGCGAGAAGTGCGATTGCAAGCTTCGACATTCTGAAGGCTCTTGAGATCGAAAAGGTATTAAAATTACAACCTTGAAAAAAGGGGAAAGAAAGAAAATAGTCAATGCTATGAAGTAAGTTCATCTGTTGTGGGCCTTAAATAGAGGAACTCTCATTTCACTCTGCCGTTATCAAAGCCGGGGTACCTGGTGGCGGTAATCTGTCAGATAAGAAGAAAGGTGAATTCCTTATTAATGAATCCTTGGGATAAGAGGTGGTTTTAGAAAACTTGGATAGTATTAGCTAGTTCGTTTGAGACTGTTATCTTTTAACGATTCCCAGTCTATGAAATGGTTCGACTGATAATTGGATGTGCTATCATTCATGCATCCGGGTTTTCTTTGTTTCAGTTATCTAATTCCCGTGGTTTCAAGTGCAGACTAAAGTATGTTCATCTCGTTTATAGTGACGTAAAACGATATCTGATTTGCGGTTGTGAAGAGGTATTTTTACCTTTACGCATGTGATAAGAATATGAGGAATGCATAGTCCATTGTTGGTTTTCGAGATTTTCCAGGCCTGTCGGTCGGCGACCGCCACTCTGTGCTCGTAAGTTATCGAACAGCGAGATTTCGTTTAAACACGTGGTACGTCTTCAATTAAACAGATTGGGTCGTACAGTCG
Organism: Hypsibius dujardini; assembly: GCA_001579985.1. Classification (NCBI taxonomy): domain Eukaryota; kingdom Metazoa; phylum Tardigrada; class Eutardigrada; order Parachela; family Hypsibiidae; genus Hypsibius; species Hypsibius dujardini. The sequence continues at coordinate 9,586 of LRSR01010268.1, read as the reverse complement.
AATTCAAGGGAAATATTGATCAGGATTGTGAGCAAGAATCTGGCATTGTTAGTTGCAAAGTAACAGTCCACGGAAGGGAGTGATGGAGCGATGGGAGTAACGGCTAGAATGAAATCTGCACATTGACAGCTTGCATCTATTGTAAATACTTTCGCGAGAATTAGAAATGCTTTTTAAGAATTACTGCAATAATTTTAATTGTTACAACTGTTTTCCTTTAGCTGATAAGGAATTCGGCCCCTTATTTTCACTTTTGAATGGCGTAATGATGTCCGCGCTTGAGACATCGGGATAAACCGCCAAAAAATGCCCTTGTTGTGAGACCCAGAGACTCTTTCAGGGCCCTTACAAGTTCGAACCAGAACTCCTCATGTTAGGGCCAGGGGTGCACAAAAAAATAGCAAATGGAGCCTATTGTTTCTAATCACTTTAAAACCTATTTGAGTTGGGGGTTTGGAGTTCTAAGGATGTGAGGGTCTAATTATCAAGACCCCGGGATTTCAAAAGAATTTCAAGAACATCGGTTGTTCTATCAATTTTTGACTATTCCTAAAAATTGTTAACCTTTTATTTGCAGTTATTAATGGCAGCTGACGCTGGGCCAAACAAACCATAAATCTGGTCGAAAAACTGGAGTTTTCAAAAATGTTTTGAAATCCCGGAGAGCATAAAATTTAGCCCCACACTACACGTTTTAAATGATCAGGAACAATATACCGATTTTTGGGTTCAGTTTCAAAAATTGCAGTTTGCCCTTTTGCTCATCTCGCCCCTTGGTTCTACCAAAATTGGTGGTGGTTCTGACTTGTAAGGACCTTAAACGAGCCCCTGCTGAAACCTGTTGCGGGCTACAACCTGTGTGTGCCGATAGACGGGGGAGGAGCGGAGCTCATCTGCGAATACGTCGTAGGCAGCAGTGTGGGAAATAAAACCGTTCCTGATGTCAGCATATCTACCAGAAAATAAACTCAGCCGGTTTAGCTGAATCGACACTACCGAGCGATTTTTACCGTCACACAAAAACCTGAAAGGTTTTAGATGCAAAACAGCCAAAGGCACTTCGCCTGCTGCCATCAGCAGCAGCCGCGTAAAAGATTTCCATCGAAAACTGGTTAATACCACTAGACTATCTCTAATAGTCTGTTACAGCACACACTGTAGCTCGGTGACACGTTATAGTCGAATTAATTCCGTTTTATTCTTTCTTAAATAACCTGTTGGTTATCTGGAGATTCAACCGTGCTTATTTCAGAGGCCATACAAACTATCCGAGAATGACACCTCCCACATCTTCCAATGTGTTGGGAGTGGATGATAAAATAACTGTTACCATCAACGGTTTACGATACGAAGGTGCGTGAGATATTGCTGCTTTTATCCACTCACTTCTTACGTTTTGTTCCCTCGTTTCTTCCAGTCCCCATAACGTTCTCCGAGATTTCCCTGAACCAGTACATCCGTGAATATCTTCAGCTGACCGGCACGAAAGTCACCTGCCGTGAAGGAGGCTGCGGCGTTTGCACGGTTCATGTCGCCCATCCCGATCCCCTCAATCCTCAGCAGATGATTCAAAAGTCTATAAATTCTGTAAGAAAAAAAACTCCTCACAAATAGCATGAGACATCCTTGTCGGTGACGGAAATTCCATGGTAGTGTCTGTGCCCAATTTTAACGTGCGACAAATGGGAGATCACCACGGTCGAAGGTGTGGGAAATCAGAATCACCCGCATCCCATCCAGTCTGCACTGGTCGACCATTACGGAACGCAGTGCGGTTATTGCACGCCAGGATGGGTAATGAATATGTACAGGTAAATTTTGCATGTCCCTTGCTGCAGTTCATCGGGGGGGGGGGGCTTAGCGGCTTAGGTTTCCCTTACCCTTTGTCTTCCATTCTTTTGGCTACATTTGCTTTTACGATTGCTGACAAATGTCCTTTTGAATGCTTATTACAAACTTGATAATTTCGGAGAGCCCATCTGTTCCTCAAAACTAAATGCTGCGACCAAAACTCAAGGGGTGAGGGGAAAAGAGGGGCGTCTTGTTTTTTTTTTGGCTTACTACTCGTCCAAGGAAAGTCCCCTATTTATGGTCTCAATTTTTTGTGAGAAGGAAACTTAAAGAATTTAAAAAAAATGAATCTTTAATTTATTTAGTTAGGGAACAACGGTCAACGTCGAAAAAAAACTAAAATTGGAGGAAAAAAAAGGGGGAAAGGGAGTGGACTTGTAACCGAAGCCGCATTTGCTTCCCCCCCCCCTCCGCGAAGTTCCTTTCACCCTCGCGGTTGTTATTAGCGTGTACGACACCACGTTGTCGATTAAAGTTATGGGGTTTTTTCCGGGCACTCTAGCCGAGCGACATTTCACATCAGGTTTAGCACATTGTAGTGCATTATATTGCCGGGCTATTGTAGTATTCTGCAGAACAATCCCGGCGGCAGCCTCACTCAGCAAGACGTTGAAAACGCATGCGACGGAAACATTTGCCGCTGCACAGGTACCCTCAATATATATACCGCATATAAATTGGCTCTACAACAGAGCCGCGGCTGAAACCTCGCGCCCTCGGCTTTTATTAGAATCGTTCGCACATTGAATCGCATTACAGCTCTAAATATCACACAGTGTGCCAACTAAATCTCCGCTCTAAATGATTAACTTTCGGTTTAGGATATCGACCCATTCTTGACGCGTTCAAAACGTTCGCCAGTGACCACCCTAATAAGTGCGCAATTGCGGACATTGAGGTTAGCTGGGGAATGTGTCTTTGCTCAGTTGCGAGCCGGTCCACGGCCGAACAAGGATGATCGTTTTTGTTAAAAGGACGCCGTCAATAAAGGCCTATGCAAGAAAACCGGCAAAGTGTGCTCAGGGAGCTGTCATGGCAATTCGACACCCTACATCAAAGCTCTCTCCTCCGCTGCTGAATCCTTGGCCCCACCCTGGTACCGGCCCACAACTCTGCCAGAACTGTATCAATTAATCAAGACGCTTGGAAAGCAGAACGTCTACTACGTTGTTGGGCACACTGGAAAAGGCGTCTACAACGACGCACCCTACGACGCTTATGTGGACATGAAAGGCATTGCTGAGCTGTATGGGACGACCGCGACTGCGGATCTGTTGACTGTGGGAGCCAACACCACTCTGACCGATTTGATTACGGCTTTTAAAAAACAGTCCACGACACCAGGATTCCAACATCTTGCTTCGTTGGCTGCGTTGATTAGCCGGACCGCTCATCATTCTATTCGGAATGTAAGACTATTTTGCCCGCAACGGACTATTGCACAAACTCATCATGAAAAAACATAGCATAACACAACAGAGCATAATGAAACATAAAACAACAATGAAACATTTAAAACAAATCATGATCGAGCAAAAAAGAACTGAAAGGAAATCCAGAGAAGACCAAGGTAAACGAGGTCAGAACAGAATAGACTAGAGTACAGTGCAACAGAACAGAACGGAATGGAGCAGAGTAGAGCAGAACGGAGTAGAACAAAACACAATAAACCAGACAAAATCAAAACAAGAACATTTTAGAACGGAACAAAACAGAGCAGATCAGAAGAAAACAGAAGAGAATCGAACCGAACCAAACAAGACAAAACAGAATCGACAAGATCAGGTCCGACCAGACCAGAACTTAGCAGAAAAGAACTGAACAGAATAGAGCAGAACAGAACATAGATAATTAATGCCCTGGGCTTATAATTACTTTTATAGTTCTCAGCTGGAGAATATCTAACATGTTATATCCAGATATCGCATGTTTGAGATTGGATTGCTCGTATTTGAAACAAAACAAACAAACGAGGAGAACATGCCAAATTGCTTATCAGTAATCCTCCAATATGTTGCAGAGCGGTTCATGGGGAGGAAATCTCGCGATGAAAAACCGTCATAAAGAATTCCCTTCTGACAGCTTTGTTGCCTTTACAGTTGGCGGCGCAAAAATCATCTTAGGTTCGACTGCACCAGCAATATTTGCATACAAGTCAAAGAACGCTTTGTTTAAGCAATCTGATAAATTTTACCATTTTACAGGGTCAACGTCGGGCGTAAAATCCTATACCATGCAGGAATTTCTAACTGCAGATTTAACCGGTCTGATCATTTTGAAAGCAGAATTTCCCACGTTTGATGCGGACTTTGTTTTCCGAACCTTCAAAATAATGCCACGGTCCGGGGTAAGGAACTTGGTTAACGGTTTCCAGTTGGAAGGCCTCAATAATATGTGCCATTTCCTTGGGATTTTCCTTAGAACGCCCACGCGTACGTCAACGCAGGCTTCCGTGCAAAAATCGATAAGAAAAGCCACGCGGGAATGGTCGTAATCACGGAAGCACCAGTCTTGACATTTGGGAACATAAATTCTCACTTTGTAAGTTACAGCGTGTCCGGTACTGTAAATTAAACATCGTGTTGATAATTTTTGGGAAATGGTTTTTCTTGTCAGGTGCAAGCAGATAAAACAGCCGCGTATCTCCAAGGAAAAAACATCGCTGATCCAGCTGTTCTTCAACAAGCCCTCAATACGCTCAACACCGAAATAATCCCTAGTGAAGATGACCCTTCTGAAGCCAGTTCATCGTACAAAAAGTCCCTTAGCTGTTCGCTGTTTTACAAGGTTAATTAGTCGCTCTTTTTTTATTTTAATTAAATCTTTTCCCACGCATCGGTTACAGTTGTTGTTTGTATTTAGTTTTTGATTTTTTAAAATTTTTTTTTGCTTTTTTTAGTTTGCATTGGAGCTGGTTGGTGATCTTGCCGACGTTCGGTATCGTTCTGCTGTGGGCAGCCTAGTCCGACCGTTATCATCCGGAAAGCAGTCCTATCCCACCAAACCGGAAAACTGGCCGTTGACCAAGCCGATGCCGAAACTGGAATCGACGGTTCAGTGCACGGGGGAGGCAAAATACAGCAGTGACATCCAGCAGGAGGGGATGCTGCATGCGGCATTTACATTAACTACCATGGGCAACGCTGCGATTTATGAAATTGACATAAAACCAGCTATGGTATGGACTATCATTATCAATTACATATTTAAGATTTATTCCCAAGTTTTGACCATATTCAGGCCTTTCCTGGGGTCACGCGTGTCTTGATTCATTCGGATATTCCGGGAGTTAACAACGTCTATCGGTTGGACAACGACGCTGAAGAGGTTTTGGCATCAAAACGATCTCTTTACGCTGGACAACCCATAGCGATTGTCATTGCCAGTAAGGACATGCTGAGTGAAGAGATATATTTCCTGATGAAAATTTCAAAGATTATTGATAGACAAGCTCTGCTACTAGTTATTATTCTGATACCGCAAACCACTCCCAAAGTCTTGGAACGCGCGTCCATGTAAAGCAACTTAATTTGCAGCTGCAATAGTATTGAGAAATGTGTCTTCCAAAATGAATTCCTCTTCTCCGATCCCTGCAAGCAGGTCCGTAAAACCGGGATTCACTGCTAAATGAGACCATGATCTAACTATGTTAAATGATTCGAAGGCAGTCGCTTGGTGCAGAGTAAATGACCGAGTGTCAAGACTTTTTGAGTGCCCCGTGTATTACGTATTCATATCATATTACATGTAAATCAGTTGTAAATCAGTTGTAAAGTAGACAAATTGGGGACAGCAGTGAAAAGGTTGAAGGAAATTGGCCGGGTATCTTAAAATTAAAGATTACTTTTTTCTATTCTTTTTTTGTAGTTTCCCAAGATATTGCGGAGAAGGCAGCGAAATTGGTCAAGGTCAGTTACTTCGACGTGAAGACACCCATCTTAACCTGCAAGGAAGCTATCAAGAGCCAGTCATTCTATTCGGCTGTGCCGGGTGTCACCGTCGGAGATGCGGCTGCGGCTATTGCCGGCGCTGCGAACAAGATCGAGGGAGAGATCGAGCTGGGCAGTCAGAATCATTTTCACATGGAAACTGAGGTTCGTTACAAAGACAAACATTACAGAGAACCCAGCGCTTTGTTTTACTCTAAAATAAATGACAGGCCGCCAAAACGTGTTGGCACGGAATACAGATTCACAACTACACTCACTATTTTCTATCAAACTATCGAAAATTTGCAAACTTTTGCTTGGTACATTGTTTTTCAAAAAGTCACATGACGTCACCAGGTCTTCTCCCATTTGAATATTCCTTCGAAAGTTTTACTAGACAGATCGCATCAGATTCACTGCGTCTTCGACAGTTTCGACAGGCACGCGACTTCGTCACATCCAAAAGGAGCGTTTCTGCTGACGGTGTCTAGTCAGAAAAAGAAACAAAAAAACATGAACAAAATGAACAAAAAACAGTGACCCAAGTTCATCCCATCCTCCAATGAGAAACTTACGAATGTTTTTGGTAATGTCTATCTCGCTAAACTAGATCAACTTTAACGCTGAGTGTTAAGTGTTCAAAATTTGAGTATCTGTATAAAAAGTGAAAATTCAGTAAATAGGACGAAGTTCGTCTAATAAAGTGCTCAAAGAGTGTTCAAATGGGATAAGGAGATCCGCTGATGCCACGTGACGTATTTTGAAAAAAAAAATACAGAAAAACAAAATTTTGCAAATCAAAATTCTTCTGTAGGAAAGCATATTGACAGCTGAAAACAATTGTTCCTTGATAACGCGTTCGGCGACCCGGCTTAAATTTTCAACCAAAAGAAAGCGCCGGGTTGCCCGTAAGATGTTTGACTTTTTATTATCGCTTTCATAGGGTGCCGTGGCGTACCCTACGGAAGATGGTCTAAATTTGGAGGACGGCAGCCAGTGGTTGGACCAGACGCAGGCCAGCGTTGCCCAGGTCCTGGGCATTGGAATGAACAAGTAGGTTGAAAATGAAACTGTTTAGTTAAAACATTGTTGAATGACGTGCACCATCAGGGTCTTGTACGAATTTTTAGGATCAATGTGACGGTCAAACGGAGCGGTGGAGCATTCGGCGGGAAGGGTATCCACAATTACGTGATTTGCGCAGCTGCTCTGTCAGCGTATCTAGTACGACGGTAAGAATACCAACGGAAATGGTAACGACGAAAAAACATGGACGTATTAGGCAGCCTCAGTTTGGTGCTATCTTAAGTCATCCTAGCCAAGATTCTGAAAAACGAAAGGAATACTCGTAATATTGCTGTCAGTTAAGGAAAAAGCGTTTTTGTTTTTGTTTTGGAATAGCTAAAAATTGTTGATACACAAACTATTGTATGTACCACCGCCAGAGAATATCAGGGCGCCATCCGTGTTTATGCTGAGAAAAAGAACACGACGTATTTTCAAGTAAAAATACCATGTCTACCGGAAATCTACAGTACTTTTTTTACTTCCAATGAATTTAGACCTTATGAAAGAAATATCAACTTATTTTTTGTCATCACTGAACTTTTTGACACTTTTGCGGTATGCGAGAAAATTATTTGTCGTCTGTTACAGCCCAGTGAAAATGCATTTGAGTCTGTGGGACAACCTCCGCATCAAAGGTCGACGATTGGCCTATTACGTCAAGTATCGAGCGGGAACCGATGCTGCCGGCAAATTGGTCGGTATCATCCTGGATATCTACGCCAATATGGGTAAGCTTCGCTTGCCAATCATTACGAGTACAGTCGTGATGAATCGTGTTTAACTACTCGATTTGCGAAGGAGGGAAAAACTATACTTTCATCATATCGTAGGCTGTTCCAACAACGACGTCCTCATTCTGCTATTTGCCGCGGGCATTTGGGACAACGGTAATAGCAAAATTACACATAATTTACTATACTATATTAAAATTGGGAATTATTGTTTAACAATTAAGTATTTTTTATCTTTCCTATTTTAAATTTATATTGTACATTTTTTTTTTATTAAGTTTATCGATCACAAAACTGGAAAATCAACGTCACTGCCTGCAGAACCAACTGTCCTGCGAGCACCTTTGTCCGCGCTCCAGGTACAAAAAGGATCATTACCGTCAATTTGTTTCCTAGCCATCCGCTCACAAAAATTCATTAAATTATTTCTTAGGCTCGACGGAAGCCGTCTTTTTCATGGAAAACGTCATGGAACACTTAGCAAAGACGCTTCAAAAACCGTCTCTCGAGATTAAGCGATTAAACTACTACAAAAATGGCGACAAGATGATGAGCGGTGCCGTAGCAAAAGATTTCACGTTGGAAAATATTACCGATCAGCTGTTGACCTCTTCCGAATATACTGCTCGTGTTAAGTCCATCGCGGACTTCAACCAGGCTAACCGATGGCGAAAACGGGGCTTAGATGTGGTGCCGATTCGATTCCCCTGTTATTGGCTGGGAGGAAACTTCAACTGCCTCATCGCCATTTTCCATGGCGATGGGACCATTGCAGTCACCCATGGCGGTGTCGAAATGGGGCAAGGCATTAATACTAAGGTACAATAAAGGGAAATATTTCCTTTCACTGTAACTTAACCGATATCTAACAACAATTTGCTAAACGAAAACATAAGAAAAAATGTATTTCTAAATTAAAAAACATATTTCTGCTAACTGTTATTCAGTTGGATATATTTAGAGTGACATCCTATCAAACTCAAATTTTTAAATTATTCAATTCAGTTATATATTGCTCTGATTTCAGGTCGCGCAAGTGGTCGCATTCGAATTGGGCGTGGACATGAAATACATTATCATCCAGCCCACTCAGGCCATTACCAATGCTAATGCCAGGGGTACCAATGGAAGTGTCGGAAGCGAGCTCGTTTGCCTTGTAAGTTTTTTCAAAAATGAACTCGACATGGTCGTCAATAAGGTTGGATTAAATTTGTTAATAATAATGTTGTTTGTTAACTTTTTAGGCAGCTATTGATTGCTGTCGCCAGCTGAAGAATCGAATCGATGTGGTCCGACAGAAAAGTCCGAAAAAGAGCTGGGAGGGAATCATCGCAGAATGCTTCACGACTGGGGTCGATCTTTCTGCTCGTTCTTGGTTTGTTCAAATTAAAAAGTGGTCCAATTTTACAACTCTGAAAATCATTTTGTGTGTAGGGTTAATCCATTCACGCCGGATCCCGTTGTGTACACTACGTACGGAGCTATGTGCACTGAAGTGGAATTGGATGTCCTAACTGGAGAATCGCAAATCACGCGGCTTGACATACTTTACGACTGCGGAGAAAGCATGTCACCCTTTGTTGGTAATTTCTGGCGTGATGAATGAAAAACAGTTTATACAAAATAAATAATGATTCTGATTAATTTAACTAACTCAGTATTAGTTCTATGATATAATTAATTGTATATGCATGTTGATAATGTGTTAATATAGATATCGGGCAAGTGGAGGGTGCCATAGTCATGGGTCTCGGCTATTTCACCACGGAGAACCAGATTTACGACGCGAAAACCGGCGAAAACTTATCCTACGGCACGTGGAAGTACAAGCCGCCGATGGCCAAGGACATTCCCATCGATTTCCGTATCGCGCTGCTACAGAACGCTCCTAATCCCACCGGAGTTTTGCGTAGTAAATGTAAGACCCTTTACGATCAATCTCGAAGCACAACAGTAAGGTGTTTAACCTCTGCAGTTGTGGCCGAACCACCGTTATGCATGACCTCC
>LRSR01010267.1:0-11041 GCA_001579985.1 Hypsibius dujardini | reverse complement strand
TCGAATCGTCCAGCGCATCCCAAAACGATAAGTTTCGCCTTATCTGGAACCAGACCATCGCGAAATTTCTAGACGCAAAACAGCGGCGGTAAGTGGATATGATGTATAATTGTTCGAATGCAGTGAGTCTCTGTTCATAAGTTGTTGCTCCCTGAATTGCTTAATTGATCGATCAATTGATTACTCGACTAATCGATTGATTTAATCAGTTTCATATCAATCAATTGGCTGATTAATTTGAACTCAAGGATAAATTTTTGTGTGGTTTGTTATAGGTTGATTGTGAATGATATTGACATCCGTCGTTGGGCTATATTGGGCTGGTTGGGCCAACCAGAATGTCGGGTGCGAACGATTTTGTGCATCGCAGTCGTGGGTGACTAGATTCAAAAAAGTCAACGGTGTTAGGTCTACCAACCGTCAGTTGGATAGTTAACAAGTTTATTAGACTGATAGTAAAGACCGTGAGAGAAATAAACTGGAAGAAAGGAAAGAAGAAGTAGAACTGCTGTAGAAATAATAAAACACATTATTATATAGTAAAGTTTTAACTATAGAAATGAAGGTAAATGGCACATACATCAGAATAGGGTTAATAGAGTGGACAGAGTTACAAACTAAGTATGATACTCGTGAGTTAAAGAACTATCATGATTGGATATGGGGACTTGTTGGGCGTGTCCAACAACGGTATAGTCTCCAGGAAAATCACAAAATTCGTGACGCGTAGTTCAATCGAAAACGAGGTGGAGCTTGTGGCATCTGCTGTAGCTTTTGTCGCTAATGGAAGGCCGTTGTTGTGGACTTTTGGGCCTTCGCACGTGAAAAATTCGGACCAAAGCAGTTTCAACCGCGAGCTTCATACTGGAAGGACTTTGGACTTGAAAGGTACGCAAATGATGAGCGACTGACCGGCTCGCTTACTGTCTGATTGTCTGAGGGACTGATTAGCTGTTTGATTGGTTGTCTGGCTAACAGTCAGGCTGTTTGAACAACTGATTGACTGACTGAATGTTTGACTGTTTAACTGATTGATTGATTGACGGACTGTTTTCTTGTTGAATTGCAGAAATGAAAAATGTTCACGGCAAGGTCCAGCAACTTTCAGCAACTGCACACAGCTACACAGTCATGCCCATCGTTTCAGCAGCCGGTGTCTTGGAGTCTTTGATGCTGCTGGTAATTCAGGAACCCAGCGGCAATTTTGGTCCTCGAATCAGAAAGGAGCTTTTTAAGGCATCAAATCTCGTCGTCCGCGCATCCAAATCCGGAAAGATGGAAAAGCGACACCTGGCGGATTTTTATCGCGACGTCTACTTCCCAACGGCCGGCGACAACACCGCTCTGCTTGTCGATTCTTGGCCCGCTTTTGCTGACATCACTCTGCTGGACAAAGCCAATATTGAGAAGAAGGAGATGGATTTTGCAATGATTCCTGCTGGAACAACTGGAATGATCCAGCCCTTCGATGTTTACGGATTCCGTCCTTGGAAGTGCTTTTTCTGTCATATTGAAGACCATGTCGCCCTCTACAATTTACCCGTTGTCCTGCACTAGCGGAATAATATCATCAAATTGCAGTCTCTAGTACTTAATCAGTTCTGTTCTCCGCGATTTGTTTCCATGTGGCGGTACGGTTGGAAAAAAGCCGGTTATTTGGACGAGGCGGCGGAATATGAAATACCAGGGTCGTTCCTCACTCCTGTTCAGTTCTGCTTCACTGGTTCACAAGCATTCGCGGCAGAGGAGTATTGTGAGTTTAAGGGCGAGCGGATGTTACACTTCATCAGCTGTGCTTGGTGCAAGAAGCCTCTCTGCTTCGAGCATTTCTTCAGCGGATACCACTATCACAGCGAAGCTAAAACATTTGTCCAGTAGATTTTTATTTTATCTTTTTTTTTACGGTTTTCTGGTTGATTAGAAAAAGCGAATATATTTTTACATCTGGGCAAACACTCCCAGTTAATTTAAAAAATAAACTCATGTTCAGAAAATTTTTGGTTGGGACTACAAAACTAATTTTTCGACAATATCAACAAATAATCAATCAATCAATTACCGACGAGTAGCACATAGTGACAGGTGACGTTTATTTCTTCCACCTTTTTTCCTGGAACCGCTAACATGATTGCAGGTGCAAGAGCCCATTTTAAAATCATGATATATAAACAGGTATTTGTGGAAAAAAACCCAGGCTAATATTGAGGTCAAATCCCAAAACATTCCCGGGCCCGACTAACCGGGCCCATACTAACCGGGCCCGACGCAGCTTATCTTCCGAGATCGAACGGGATCGGGAGCATTCTACGTGGTATGGTCGCAGGCAAAAACGAAACAGTTTCTATCCACCGGAAGTGTAAAATGAGTTCCACTCAACTGTCTTGCATGGCCCAGCGAAAAAAACCTGGATTACGGTGAGACGCGGTACCGCCACAGACGTCATTTGTAAGCGTTCTCTTACTTAGGGTGAGTTCAAAAATCACTTCGAACTTTTTTTTTAATTGTTATGACCGTTTTTTTGGTGTGAAAAAACGGGTCGCTCAAAAAAATCCTCCTTTTTATTGGGCTGAAATCTGGTATGCAGCAGCCGTATGAATTGTGTTTGTGCTTTAATGCCACATTTATTCCCGATAACCATACAAGTCGGGAACCCTTGCACCACTTTAAAGGGTTGCAACCGCAGTTTTCTGATTAAACGGAAGGCACATACGGCACGGGATCGGGGATGACTAAAATTTCGGTTTCATTGGAGTTAACGACAAATGTGGCCAGAAAAGAGGACGTCCCCCCGTTGGGGTCGCCGTTCGCGCTGACAATGTGCCGGGAGCCCGGGTTCTCGGTGAAGTACTCCCCCGCCTTGTAGACCTTGGCCGTGGGTTCGCCCTCCACCTGGCTGCGGATGAGACCCGAGAGGATGTATCCGGTGATGAAGGCCGACGGGGCGTGTCGGTGGGAGGGCGTGGCTCCACCGGCGGGGTACGTGACCAGGACCCCGACGACGCTTCGACCGGGGTCGTTGGGGATGGCGTTCTTGAAAGCCATGGATATCTCAGCGGGCGGAGCGTCCGCCGGAATGTGGTTCTACGTATGTAAAAAATTAAAATATAAATAAATGAAAAAAAAATTACAATAAATCGGCAAAACTCAACTAAAAAACTAATTTAACAGCTAAGAAAAATTAAACTAAAGCTAAAGTGAAACCTTGAGTAACTAATTTCTTGCATTTTAATGTATTTTTAGTTGGCCAGAAAAATAAAAAAACGTAAAATACAAAAACAGTTTCAGTTATAGCAACAAAATGTTAGTCGGTTACAAAAGTTATTTAGTTGAGTAATTTTAATTCAATTTACTCGAAATTTTGTCATCTTTAAGACGGACCGATTTCCTTAAAAATTTGTCGTACCCGAACCGTTCCGGTAAAAGGAACATCAGCGCACGCAACGGCCAAAACGACGGAGAAAAAGAGGGCGGAATGAATCATCACGACAGGATTGTGTTTTGTGATCTTTTTAAGGAAGCAACAGAACGGGGCGGAAGGGGAAAAAGTGAGACGACTGACGGCTGCTTCGACAAACGAAGACACTCTTTAATCTCTTTCGTTACTGTTGTGGAATAATCATTTTTCACACTTTTAACTCGACCTCTTTTGGATTGTTTCTTCCCGTCACTAATAAGTGGCATACAAAGGCTTGTAGACTAAATTTGGTGTGCTCATCGTTGGACGAATTTTGGCTATGCGTTCAATTAACACTGGATGGGACTGCATTTGTTCCTTTCACAAGGGGTTTGGTGGGCACTTCGCTGCCAGAGTGAGCAAGTTTTATAATATCAATCGATAGCTATGACTTTAACCTACGTGTTGATACTAAAAGCTAATCCGGAGCTTGCAAAACGAGATCACAATTTGCATGATTCGCATGCCCCTCCTTCAACATTCCACAACTGATAATGCAAACCATGCGTTTGATTGGTCGATTTTTTGTTTTGTTTTGCTTATTAACCATTCCTTAATTTAAAAAAATCGACCAATCAACTTTATGGTTTGCATTATCAGTTGTTGAAGGAGGAGGGGCGTGTGAGTCATGCAATTATGATCTTGTTTTGCAACTCCGGATTAGCTTTTTGTATCAATAGGTAGACTAAAGTCTCAGCTATCGATTGATAGTGTAAGACTTGTTCCCTCTGGCGGCGAAGCGTCCACCAATCCCTTGTCAGGGCGGGACATTTTTTGGCTGCCGGCAAAATCACGGCAGTTAAACAGCCCCCTTTTTTGTCTAAAAAATTAGTCAATTGTGTTCCGAAAAAGATCCTGAAAATGTTTTCAGGCCATCAGAAAACATGCTTGGGTTTCAGTATGCGAACAGAACAAGGTGGAAGCGAAAAAGTGAGACGACTGACGGCTGCTTCGGCAAAGGAAGACACTCAATCACGGCACAGTGAATCCGATTGAATATTCAATCGATGACTGGGGGGAGTGGGGCTTAACTGTTTCTTGAGATCGGAAGATTACGGTAGTTCCTTAAATGAAGCGTCCTTGGCCGAAGAAAGTGATGAAGATTTGTGAAGATGAGTAAGCATGTGGGCCGTTAGTAAGTTGCTTGATTGAAGACTGAGGCGCATTTCAATGCTTTTGTACGCACACCTGGGGCCATATATACGGAAAACGCAACTTTCGTTGCACTTGATAACCGTAATCTCCCGATCTCAAGGGACAGTTAAGCCTCACCCTCCAGTCATCGATTGACTATTCAATCGGATTCACTGTGTCGTGATTGGTTGAAATTTAAGAGCAACTTGGCAGCGATTGATTGATTGACTAAGCGGAATTTCTTGACGCACACATTGAACCTAATGATTGATTGATTGTGGGTAAGCAATAGCAAACGGTGATGATGATGGTTTAGCGGGTTCAGCGGGTTTAGCGGCGCGGCTCTGGTTTATACTCACGGCTGTGACAATTCCACAGGCCAGTGCCATAAGCAAACCGGCAAGTAACGCGGCGCTGCGGTTGATCATTTTTAGTAGAGAGATTTTAGTAGAAAGAATGAAAACTGCTGTGAATGATTCAAGTTCCGTATGTCGTTTAGGCAACTTGCGAATTGCGAGTTCAAATTGATACAGGTATTACGTGACATATCTCCCGACGGAGGAGGCTGCTGTTAATTGTGAAGACTGACGAACCAAGAGTTCTATTTTTCTTAGCTATCGGCGCTACAATGATTAGATAAAAACATTCAACAATCGTCGACCGTTCACCAGCGAATCTTCTAGACAACTCGACTGACGTCAGACCCGGGCATTCTTACCTGGTTTGGATGTCTTCTTCCTGGTAATCTGCTCCGGCGAGATGATTACGATGTATCCATCGGCGATTCTCACCGCAACGGAACCATAATCGCCATAGACGCGTCTTGACCTTCCGGTACGGGGGGGGGCAAGATTTTAGTAAAAATCCAAAGGGGGGAGCATTAGTATGATTTTGCTATTTTTACTCTAAAAAACGTCAGGGGGTACCCTTGGGTCACTTTTTCGATTTCGGACGGGGGGGGGGCAATTGCCCACATGCGACCCCCTAGTACGCGCCACTGGTAATCGCCATCTCGCAGTCAATCTCACAAAGGGTCGGAACGGTAGCTGATACGCTGATTTCGCTGAAATTTCATTTGCCAAATATTGGACTGAACTAATAGATTTCAACATTAAAGAAATCATTTTTCTGCAAACGAGTTCTAGTTTGAGCGGGAGAAAATGCGAAAGAAAGTGGTAATGTCGCTCAAATATTTTGGATTTCATAGGGAGGGAGAGAGGGGCGGGGCAAAAAAGGGAAAAAACGACGCTGCACAGAGAAATTTGCCGAGACTTCCGCACGCTCTCGAGTGAGGTGTACTGGTACAACTGCTTGCAGGTTACTTGAAAACGTTTGATTTGGTGTGGTTTGCCAAACAAGGCTACACGTTGTTTGATTGTTGAAAATTTCAAACGGCTTATCGATCAATCAACTCAATGTACGCATTACGAATTTCGTTGCCCAGAAATCTTGATTTCTTGTCGTTTTCTTTGATTGATTGAGTCTGTCACCCGTTTTCACTTTCAACTCTGCCAAATTTCAGTCTTAATTTTTCAGATTTACTTTCCAAATGAGTAGTCTACTTCTTTATGTTTGGTGACGAGATTTTGACCGGTTTTTGCAATACGAAATTAAAACTTTATAACATCTGTAGTCTTGCGGCTCACGATACGTCAAATCAAAAGTTTCCAAGTAACCTGGAAGTAGCTGTACAGTACAACTGCGCCACTCGTCGTCACATGGCCAGTGGCCAAAGTAATTGGTGCTTGGCTCAAACTCGGACCACATATTTTTTCTGTAGTCTATTTTAAGAGCGGTTTTAACTTTGCCATACAGTGTTGCGGCCATTTGTGTACTGTACTACTTTCTTGACCTTTTGGACTATGGATTTGTTCATGTTTTCCTATTTCGCTATTTTAATTTAAAGATCAATCCACTGATTGTGTTCCGGCGACTGGTAGACTTTACTGGCACCGGCTAAATACAATACAGTGCTTATTAGCGTCTAATTATCTACGAGTTCAGTTTCTATTTTGGCGAAGAGACACAGTCTAGTCTTGTTTAAATATATTCAAATTTATATTTAAAATGCCGAAAACTGGCCTTTTTATTTTAAATAAAATATATTTATATTTTATTCAAAAGATAACTGGCATATATTTTGTTTATATTTTATTTAAAACACAATTTTTTTTGGTCGTTCTGGTAGACTGTGTGGTGTGAATTTGGAGCGGAAAGTGCTGATCCAACGCAATCTGCGTTTCATTCCAGACACTAATCTTGGAATAGTCGAAGATGAATAGTTCTAATTTACCGCTTTTGCTGAATAAAAAAGTTATGAGCCAAGACGCAGAATGTAGACTATTGGTGTCATAAAATATTTAGATTCGACATTTTATTTAAAAGAAGCTATTTGTTTTAAATATATTTAAAGTATATTTTATTTAATCTCAGCGATGAATTAAAATTTATTTTATGTTTTACTTAAATGAAAAACTCTTATTTAAACAAGATTAATACAGTCAGCCCCAAGAAAAACTCTCATCACGTGACTTTTGCTGTTCAAACTGACCGAAAACTCCGCCCTAAATTGCACCGTTCCTGACGACCAATCAGGACATGCAGTGTACACGTAATGCACAATCATAAAGTATATTTCGAATCAAAACGCGAGAATGCAAGCAATAAAAAGAACAATTACAGGATTAAAAATTTGAACAATTCAAACCATGAGAGAAAACTTAACTGCGGAACCGGGAAATTTAAACATCAGACATTTTGAAAAACAGAGTTAATAACTGGAATTTAAAACGTTAAATCTTAATACCCCGATTGAAACTCGAAATCCTGCATAACTTTATCAATCCGTGCAGGCATGGAGTCATACAGTATGAACTGCCATTGCTACTTCAGAAGAAATTCACCTTCCTTTGACCATTTTAAAAAACAACTTTTTTTTAAAACAAGCCAATCAAGTCAGTCGTGTCAGTTCTTCTTTTTCCCTCTCGTTGAACCTAATAAAAACCCATGTCTGCCCACGGCGTCCATCTTTAAACCGCTACGCGACAACACAAAAAGTTTATGTTGTGCAAGGAGAGTTTTTCTTGGGGCTGGCTGTAATAGGGACGTCTGAGCAGTCGGCATAAACGTAGCGTAAGAGTATACTTAAGGACATGGAGCAATAGGAATGAGGTACGGGGGTGTGGCCTCTCTTATAATTAATTTCTTATGCTACTGCCTGAGTAAGGGGCAGTGGGCCTTAAGTTTCACAGTAAAAACGGAGTAAGAAAATGTTATTCTTAATTCCGAGTGGTTTCCTTGAAATGTTCTGTTCTTGCGCCTAACGACCAGATCCTTACGCCGAATGCTTAAACATCCAGTCGTAAGCGTAAGCTTAGACGGGCCTTACGCATAAGTTTACGTTACGCCTACGCCGGCTTGCTTAAACTTCTCTAATGTTCCAGGACTTTTTAAAACATTTGATTGTTCATACAGCAACTTGCAGGTTACTTGCAAACTTTTGATTTGACGTATCCTGAGCCGAAAGACTACACATGTTATAAAGCTTTAATTTCTTAAAGCAAAAACCGGTCAAAATCTCGTCACCAAACATTAAGTAGACTACTCATTTGGAAAGTATATTTGAAAATTAAGACTGAAATTTGGCACAGCGGAAAGTGAAAACGGGTGACAGACTCAATCAATCGAAGGAAACGACAACAAATCAAGATTTCCTTTCAAGCAACGAAATTCGTAATGCGTGTATTGATTGATCGATAGGCCGTTTGACATTTTCACCAGTCAAACGACGTGTAGTCTTGTTTGAAAAACTACACCAAATCAAAAGTTTGCAAGTAACCTGCAAGCAGCTGTATACTATAACGATCCAAAATTAGCTGGAATTTCCTGACCTCTTTGGAAACTAGAAAGTACTCCTCCGTTTTAATAACATCAAAGAATTTTCCATACAGAAATGTATGGCTTATACATGCTGACATTTCATAATATTTTTTTTCAAAACATTGAAAAATTCGAAACTGCAATTCGTACTATACGGAACGAAAATTCAATAAAATGCCTGCCTTTTGAAGCCTTAAAGTGAAGGTTGACCATCCGCTCGACTATCCGACCATCCGTCAGTCCGCCCCCCCCCAGCACTGCCCGCTGACCCCTCAGGTCAATCGGTCTATCGCTGTGGAAGAGCGACACTTCATACAGCGACAACAATTTCATTTTTTTTTGTCCTCAGAAATTCCGTTTCCCGTCGCCCATCCGGACCAGACCACTTCCGTCCTGCCAACCATAGCGATTATTTTACCAGTCTATTAGTTCACTCCTCAGAACCCTCAACTGTGTATGAAATTGTAAGCGAATAATATTCCAGTTCTTAAATTCACACTGATCCGTGCCGTTTTTTTACTGTTAGAACTTCAACAAATTCACACGGCTGTCAAAGTAACATCCAAGAAGTTAGCACCAACATGGCACACAATCGGTAATCTAAATGGGAACGAAAGCTTCCACAACTGTCGCACTGCAAGTCCTCAAGAACTCCTTCTCACGTCAGAATGGGTAGAAGCACACAAAAATAAAGGTTAAATGTTCGGTCGGGCTTATTGTCAAGACCAAGATACGAATTTTGAGAGTCCTCCATCAAACGGGATCAATTACTACCAGCAACGGCAGCTGGTTTTCATTGGTGTTCACCACAAATGTGGCCAACAGGACGGAAGCGCCGCCGGTTTTGTCGGCATTTGCGCTGACGATGTGATGCGCCCCGGGTGCCTCGGTCCAGCTCTCACCGGCTTGGTAGACTTTCTGCGCGGGCTCATCGCCCAATTGGCTGGAGATGGCGCCGGACACTACGTAGGCGGAGATGAAGGCTGAAGCTGCATGACGGTGGGACGGTGTGGCGCCAGGCACCCCAGCAGGGTAGGTAACGAGGATACCGATGAGACTCTTGCCCGGCACGTTGGGGATTGTGTTGTTGAAGACGATCTTCAGATTGCCTGGTGAGACATCCGGTGGGAGCGGGATATACTGTATACAGAGCTCACAGTTTATAACAAGACAAAGACAAGCAATAGGACGCAACAAGTTTTCCTGGTTCAGAATTAATTTGCGCAGACGTTTGAACTTCAAATGAAAATCAGCTGATTGTTTACTGTGTGTGAAAATCACACCTGAACACGTCTTCTTTCGATGAATTGCAACATACACGGTGTCTGTGTGAGCTCAATTTGCCCTGCTGTTTCAACTTAGCTGGATCATCCTCTGTATATATTACATGTATGTTATATGTAAAGATATATTTGTATATGGAGCTAACAGTCTAACCTAGACAAGCAATGGGAAAGCAACAAGTACGGAACTTACGGCTGTAACTCCCAGGGCTATGAACGCGAGGCTCCCGAAAATGTAACCCGCAAAACTAAACATGTCTCACAAACGGGAATTCGTGCGATGAGGCTCCGACAGTTGAGGTGGATGCGGCACAGAAGAAACACCCGCGATATTTTGGTTCTTTCAGTCTGTCAGGTAAGAAATTGAAAGAGTTTTGACAGAAATAGATAAAAGACAGATTCGGTAGAGGCAACGGCACACACTCGAGGTAGCCGCACTACAAAAACGATTTTATTGCCGGTTCATGTTTATATTAGACCTGCGGATGTTCGCTCATAAAAACAGTATTGCCTGGCAGATACAAGAGACAGACAGCTGAATATGATAGACAGACAGCTGAATTGCCTATTTTTTCAAATGACGAAGTATTTATGGCCCATTTTTCGGAGTGCCTGGATGCTCCCTTGATGTAGTTTCAGCATCGTTTTTGTCACAATCGATCATGAGTCACTGCCTGTTAACTGGTAAGTTCTTGTTCAAGGTCATAAAAATAAAACGAAGGCCCGTATCAGACATTAAAAAAAGTGCCGTTGGAAGCGCTGAAAAGCCAATTTACGGTTGAAGACCATGTCAAAAATAACTTTGCCCGACTTTACCGGCGAATTAATTATATAATAATATTATTTTCATAATTAAACAGTTGAGTGGAATTTATTTTATACTTCCGATGATTAGTAACTGCGAAGTTGATGCCTGCGACCATATCACGTTGAATGCTCCCGATCCCGTTCGATCTCGGAAGATAAGCTGCGTCGGGCCCGGTTAGTACTTAGATGGGTGACCGCTTGGGAACACCGGGTGTTGCAGGCATTCTTTTTATCAATTTGCTTGTCTGACTGCCTGACTGTCTGACTGCCTGACTGTCTGACTGTCTGACTGCCTGACTGCCTGACTGTCTGACTGCCTGACTGTCTGACTGCCTGACTGTCTGACTGCCTGACTGTCTGACTGCCTGACTGCCTGACTGCCTGACTGTCTGACTGTCTGACTGTCTGACTGCCTGACTGTCTGACTGTCTGACTGTCTGACTGCCTGACTGTCTGACTGTCTGACTGTCTGACTGCCTGACTG
>LRSR01010263.1:0-42665 GCA_001579985.1 Hypsibius dujardini | reverse complement strand
TTAGGAAAAGGTTAGAACTCTGCCTAATGATTCGCTGCGCTACCACTGCGAGTAACCACTGCGAATAACGTGTAACTGACATTTCCTAACTGTGAAGTCACTCATCTGACGCATTTTTTCCCATTCTTCGTCAGCGGCACCACGGTTCCCGTCACCACTAAAACGGTTGCATTTGATAGTTGTGGGGAATTTTCCAAATATTTCCTTTAGGATTTACAAGGAATCATTCAGCACTTTCCCTACCTAGCAAAATTTGCTAGACCCGGTTCGATCCGTATACCCAAAACACCTGATTACCAGATGGTTACAGCCGGGTCATTTCTGAAATAACCTGAAATGAAGCCTGTGGCCCGTTTACGGATCCTTGTATCCGAAAAAATGTGTCAAGACAACCCACAGCCCAACAGTCGCTATTAGACCTACTTCAGTCACAACTACAGTCACTACTTCCATAACCACAACATCCGCTCATCCAAGAATCATCACTTTGCAATAGGATACTTGTTTCTTCCCCATTCGTGTTTATGCCGATTCGAACTTCATAAATTCTATTGCGAGATACATTACCACAGCTAGGTGTACCCACTTTTCGGTTAAAGTAGATAATGTCTGCTGAATAAATCATAATCTCTCAATCTCAAGCCGTGCAGAATGCCAATTACTTGTCCTGTGGATTGGTCGGCACTTCGACGCCCTCCGAAAGGGGCGTGTCCTGGCAGGGCAACACGTGTTCATTCGGTGGGAACAGCGACACGTGGACGTCCTCTTTATCCTGGCAAGAATTCGGGGCGAACTGCGTGGCGGATCTGTAGTGTATCCACTTTGTGGTGATTCTCAACTACATGTGCGCGTTGTTGAACAACAAAGTCTGGGCAGTCGAGGAGGCTGTTCACGACCCGGATTTTGCCGTCTGTGGCAAGGTTTCTGGATTGTAAATTCCTTGAATGTTGAGCTGTACGGCGTTTTGAAGGTGACCTGGTCGTTCTCACCCGGAGAGCCAATGTGGGTTCTTGCCGATAGTGACCTCGATATACGTTGCATCGCAATGATTGGTGTTCTGCAGGTTTAAGGGACTCATCTAAGATAGTACCGTCTGTGATGAGTAAAGTTTAGAAATTTTGTAAATGCATGTCTTTTTTCGTTTTTAAGCGTTGCTCTTCAATTAATACCGTATTTACGGCGCTTTAATATCTACTATTGAAGGGAATTTTGGTCACATCTCAGACAAAGGTTCTAGTTTGTAACTGCGACTTTTAATTGTAAGAATACTGTCGACTCTATATTGTACGGTAGAATCAAGTATGATTTACTGCTATGTACCGACCTCATCTTATGCGTGTCCTTATGTTACCGCCTTTTTGTGTTTTTTTTTCAACAGCGGCTGAGTTTCTATGTGATTGCCAGGGGAGTTTGCGGGCACCCGGACACAATACGGCCTCCTAACAAAACACGTGTTGCAGCGGATTTTGAATTGCATCGCCCCGTGCCAAGGAAAGATTGGAGTATATTATTCAAATACATAAAAATAGTACACTGCAAAAATTACATACACAAACATGGCATTACATTCCCACAGAAATAGAAACGTCTTTGATGATTCAGTGAAAACAATATACTTTACATACAAGAAAAGGACGGTACGAAAGAAAGTCGTTAACCAAACGGCGCATGTACAGTATGACTCCATGAACACTACAACTGCATTAGACCAGGAAAAGGAGTAACTGAATACGCGGAACCACACTAAAAGAGTTGTGACAATTTCTCCTAGTTCGAAAAAGGGTCGTCCCAACACTGGGATGATGATGTGCTCTAGGACATTACTGGCGAGTTTTGATACAAAGCTTATAAATTGATGTGAAATATCGATATGGAGTTGGAGTTATGGAGTTATTGTATAAGAACAGTACTGTAGTACTGTCAGGTCGAGGGGTACTGGGGCCCACATGGAGTTGGAGTTATGGAGTTACTGTATAAGAACAGTACTGTCAGTTCGAGGGGTACCGGGGGCCCTTATGGAGTTGGAGTTATGGAGTTATTGTATAGGTATAGTACTATCAGGTAGAGGGGTACCGGGGACTATGATGGAGTTGGAGTTATGGAGTTACTGTATAGGTATAGTGCTGTCAGGTCAATATTTACGGCATGGCGACACACACCACTTTTCACACCACTTTTCATCCCACTTTCTAATCCCAGTGACAATTCATACCGCGACAATATTTCACTCCGAAGATTCGTGACAGAGATTTTTATCCTCGCGACAACTCAGAAACCGACGATACAAGCCAGTCACACTTCATAATAGCGTCATACAGGCACAGTTCAAAGTCTTCACGGCGACTTATCGCCGAAGACCCACGTCATACGGCGGCAGCTCTTCATAGTGTCAATTAGGCTATACAAAAATTGGACAAATGCGGAACATGCGCGGTAGAGCGGATCTTAAACATTCAACTCAATATTGAATGCAACACCTCGGAGATACACCAGTCTGTTCATATCATGATATCAAATAGCCAAAGTAATGAGCTTTTCGCTACGCTCGCGGTATTCATGCTGCTGCTACTCAGGCACGTCCCCGGTACAGATTCTCTGCCGCTTGTCCTCCTTCTTGTATTGGATGTCGCGTAACTTTTCGAAGAACTTATAAGCGGTCGGGTGGAAACAATTAACGATTACTTGAAAAGCCAAGTGCCACGACTCAAAGTTGTTGGTGGTCCGGGGAAGACCTTCCTGCACACGGGTGAAAACGTTCCAGAAATCCGGTTAGAAAGTAGGTCTCCGGACATTGTGGCGCAGCTTGGGTACGCGAATGTAAGTGTTCAGGAAGTACTGGTTGAACTCCGAATTCGAACAATCGGTTCTCCATATTCTGAATAGAATTGTTACGCATAAGTTGGGACACCAGTTTATTTTATTTTGTTTTTGCTGTTTCCTTTATGTAAGTACCTGCACATGTATTACCTTATTTTATTGCTTAATGATAAAAAAATATAGTAAATATGATTATGTTACTCTGTGATAAGTAGTGTATAAATATAATTAAGACTCATTATTTGCGAAAAGCAATAAGTCAGCATAAATATTTCATTGCAGACAAAAGTTATCGTCCGCTGATAGTGCAATTAGCAATAAAAACTGTTGTACTTCTCGCCCTTACTATGAAATATGTCCATGGTGTACGATTAGTATTCGTATATTAAAAACAGTTTTAATTTGTTTGCAAAAAAATTTTACTACAGTAACTATTTATTAATAAATATAAAATTTAAACTAAAATAATTAAGGGTACCACTATTGTCCCACCCTTGTCCCACCCTTTCACTATAGTCCCACCCTTACACTATAGTCCCATCCTTTTTGTTTTTCAATTTGAATAAAGTTGAATAATGGAACGGATGACTGTTCTTGATTTATTACAGATAAAATCAAACACCACGAGACTAAATACGGATTGTTTTAGCGGTTACAAGATGTTTTCTAATTATGGCGGCTTCATTAGCATCGATCAGGATATCCGCCTTGATGATGGTCCACTCGTTATTTGGCTTCCGACCTCTGCATTTTTGACAGACCAAGAACTCTCCGGTCTGAATCAGTTTCCCAATCAGCATATGAAGCATACCGGTTCTTGAGATCTTTCGCTACCGATATCTTTGGTTGGTAAAGCTGCTCCACTTTTTGGGAGCCTGTTTGTTCCAAGTCGGAAATAGCTTCATTGTCATCTGAGCGGTTCCCGTCATCTGCGACGGAGCTGCCACTCTCACTCATTTTGTCTCGATACTACAGTCAGAGTACTAATAAACTATTGGAAATTGTTTGGCTCTTGGATTTCAATCGTTCCATCAATCAGTAATATATCTTAAAAGGGTGGGAAAAATAAAATAATTAAATTAAAAGGGTGGGACTATAGTGATTTCCTTTAATTAATGCAAATTTGAGACTCAAAAACGGCGCAACAAGACTAGCCTGCAGCATCTCCCACGATTCCACAACGTCCTCGGGGGGGGGGGGGCAAAAGCGAGAGCGACCATCATCTTGACCTTAATTCAAAAATCAAAGTCGTCGTTATAGCGCGTCGATAAGTCCAATGAAGCGATGTGCCGATTAACCGCTTGTCCGAAATGAAAGTTACAACCTGAGCGAGACAGAAATAACGTTGCAGATTTTGCACACAGTCAACACTTCACAGGACCCCTGAGGTCGAGTTATATAAAATCATTTTTGTAGTAGTTACAGCAGCTAAATACACTTATAAAAAGGAGGCTCCACCCCCATGACCCTCAAAACTTATTAATTAAAATAACAGCACTTTTATCGGAAAGAATTGATATTGAAGGGACTCCGCCCCCGCGCCCCTTCAAAAAAGTAATAATTAGATAACAATATTTCACTCGAAATAAATTTATATTAAGGGGGCATCGCCCCCGTGATCTTCAGCGGAGGCTCCGCCCCCTGCACCCCCTCATAAGTTAACAAAAAGTTGACTCGTCCCTCTCCCCATTCAGTTACACTTACCTTGCATTTCCGTTGCCGAGAAAATTTCAGAATAGGCACCAATCACTGCAGTTTAAAAAGTCAATCAACATCATTTGCGGACCAGAATAGTTTGCATATTCGGGCCCAAGCTGACGAATGATAGTTCGAAGCTCACTAAGAACTTCTTTGTATGCCTTCCTCGGCTTTTCCATTAAGAGGGTATAGGTGAAAGGGAAAACAGCTTCGTGAACGATGGCGTGGATCGTGCAGAGCTGTGTCCACAGCTTAGAATGTGCTATCACCTAGCCAGGTGTTACTGCGAGCTAAGACCTGAACATTGTCCTTTGTGCCGAACATAATCCAACGTTTCGGGTCCGCCGGGCCTGAGTCCTTAAGAAGGAAGTTGTCACCTCGGTGGGTGTGGTCAAAGTACGGAGACAACACGACGTCCGCCACTGTCGCCGGCGCCGGTAGAGGTGCACCCTGTGCCTTTCGAATCAGCTCTATTCCTTTGGCAGTTGTCTTCGGCTTACGGAACTGTAAAGTGAAAGTGAGCGGAAGAGATCTGAACACCGTCAGTTGAATTTGTGACGGCTTATCAAAGCTTTGTGCGGCCAGCGTTTCATCTCCTACAGAACATTCATATCACAATCAATCATGTGTTCAGACTTAACAATAACTTTAACTTTAGCGATTACTAATTATAGAAAAGTGACGATAGTATTGCTTCTTGCCACCAGACTCGTTTTAAATATCAAAAACAAATATTTGCATAAAGACTTTCAAATATGAAAATTCGGTCGATTTTCGTCATTTTACCTCTAATGCAACCTTCGCCTGCGCTTTTCGTGCAACTGCGACTTGGTTGTGCGTCGAATGAGATACCATATTGTCGGTATTGCTGTTCAGACGTAGTTTCGCGGTGCAAGATGATTGCTGACAGCGCCAAGAACTGGGAACCGAATCTGACCCAGCCCTGTGCTTTGTAAAGATGAAGCCGTTAATCATCGCCAGTCTTCCACTACGCGTCGAAGGAACAAAAGTAACTGTGCCGACATTTTAAAATTTAATTCCAAAAACAGAAAATATTAAAAATTATCTTGCGTTCAAGAGCGAGAAAGGCAAACGTTCACCACGTGAAATGTGACCCGTGGTTTAGTAATGTGTGGTGGTCCCAAGAAGAACGTGAATGGTTTTACACCGAGTATGCTTCTAAGTATTCATTTATACAAGCCAAGCTCGGGCTTCGCCCTCGCTTGCTTGGTTTGAATGATTGGGGAACGTTATAATTGCGTTTTGATATTTTTTTCCATAAATGATTGATTGATTGATAAATACGAATGAGTAACAACATTTATTAGGATTTTCTACTTAAATCCTGCCCATCTCCAAAATAGTTCAGTTGTAAATAAAACATTTTTTTTCATTCTTATCGGACCACACATTTGACAGTAAAAATTTTAGACGTTCCACCGTAAACACCACCATAGGTACCACCATAGGTACCGCAATAGGTAACACCGTAGGTACTACTCTAGGTAAAACCATAAATACCAACGTAGGTACCGCCGTAAATACCACCGTAAGTATCACCGTAGGTACCATTATAGATACTAACGCAGGTACCACTGTAGGTATCACCATAAGTACCGTCGTAAGTACCACCGTGAGTACCACCTAAGGTACCACTAAAGGTACCACCATAGGTACCACCTTAGGTACAATCGTACGTACCACCTTAGGTACCGCCTTAGGTACCACCGTAAGTACCACCGTAGGTACCACTATAGATACCAACGTAGGTACCACAATAGATACCAACGTAGGTACCACTATAGGTACCACCGTAGGTACTACCATAGGTACCACCATAGGTACCACCTTATGTAAGAGCATACGTAACACCATGGGTACCTCAAAGAACCTCAGAGCGAACCTCAAAGTAACCGCGGCACAGCTGTACTCTATACAGTGTGGTTGTTGTCAGTGAACGATAGTAGTTAGACTTTGAACCCTAGTGCGTAGTTTACCTTTCCCTACTACGCAGTAAAAACCCTTATTCTTCCCATTTTCCGGATAATGTTTTGAGTTTCTAAAAAGGAATGTCTATTGGGCCACCGACAATGAATTTCATAAAGTTCTATACGGAAATTGGGAAGGAATTTTGAGAAAATAACGACAGTTATGCATTTGTGGTAGGTACTCACTTTAGGAATTAGAGTATCATGATACATTGTACGGTGACCTTGAATGCTGCCTTTCGACAGTGACCTGCCTTTGTTAACTTCAGACCAGCCAATCTTAACACCATTCAGTGAAAGTCAAGGACTACACAAATCTGGTAAACACGGATATACTGTATGTGTCTCTTGCATACATCTTAAGCAAGAAGCTTCATGTTAATTTTCTCAGTCAATCTTACAGGTTATTTTTGTTTGTTTTTATTCATTATTTATTTTTGTTCAGTAACACTGAACACCGCCACAGAAGCTTGCAGAAGAAGAGCTGTAGTTTTTATTGGCTTTATACGTAAATCTAGATTCCAAAATTTGATGGCCTTTTGCCAGTTGTAATTACTTGCATACGAACTGGAACATCACGTTAACAATTAAAACAAAGAAGGAAATGCCAATTTGTCTAAGATTTACTCATATACAATAGCTGCCCTTTATACAAATAGCTCAATCGCTATACCCAGTTCTCGGTGTACGCATAAGTAGCTATGGGATTCTGTCTCTCTGATGACAAGTCGTATGTTGGAAAGACGCGGTATGAACCGTATACTGAGCAATGTTTTCGCTCTTATTTAATGTCGCTGGGAGGTAATGTCTGGTCAGAAAATGTCGCCGTGAACATAAGACGCTGTGATGAAGATAGACTGGGATGAAAAACTGGGATGAGCTATCGTCGTATTGAATGTCTCATGCGCTGATGCCCCGTACCCGACCTGACAGTACTGTATCTATACAGTAACTCCATAACTCCAACTCCGTAAGGGCCCCCGGTACCCCTCGACCTGATAGTACTACAGTACTGTTCTTATAGAATAACTCCATAACTCCAACTCCATAAGGGCCCCCAGTACCCCTCGACCTGACAGTACTACAGTACTGTTCTTATAGAATAACTCCATAACTCCAACTACATGTGGGCCCCCAGTACCCCTCGACCTGACAGTACTACAGTACTGTTCTTGTACAGTAACTCCATAACTCCAACTGGGCCCCATACTGAGGTACCGTCTGCTCGACCATGGTCCCAGTACCCTTCGACCTGACAGTACTACAGTACTGTTCTTGTACAGTAACTCCATAACTCCAACTCCATAAGGGCCCCCGGTACCCCTCGACCTGACAGTATTACAGTACTGTTCTTATACAGTAACTCCATAACTCCAACTCCTTAAGGGCCCCCGGCACCTTGCGTCTGATCTTGTATCAGCTTACGTACAATGTCTATAAAGCGTGTCATAACTAGCCACTAGGTTTTTATATAAGCCTTGTGTCATCGCTCGCCAAGTCATCTCTAGGATCCGTAAGGGCGAAGAGTAGGTGACCGCATGTCGCAGTACTTCACAAAAATAATTATTTTTAGTGTTACAATTACTCAAAATTAATCGGTAGGTGATCTCTCGAAAGTATAAATAGTTAACTAGTGTAAAGTAGACTAATTGATTAGCAATTGCAGAAAAGCTTTATCGTTGTACGCTTGCTCTTTTAGCATTTTTCAGCCGCTCTGTAAACAATTCACCTGTCTGTGACGCATCCTATACAAACGCTACTTTAAGGGTAGTCGGATGTCCATCGAAAAGGCGAAACGCTCTATTTGCTTCCGAAGCGTTAAGTTGGTTTTCACTACAAATGATTTAATATGGTTAACATAGGATAAAGGGTCCTCCTGGATTAGCATTTTCCTAAAAACTTGTTTCGGAACTAATATTTGCGAATGATCTATCGGAATTATCATTGTTTAAGCACTTATAACCACACTAGAGCATCGTCTTTTGGTAAGGTCAGATTTGGGTAAATCAGGAGTTAGAAGAGTAAGAAGAGGGGTCATTCACCACAAGGACTGCCATGAAGCAGACCGGTGTCCAGATTAGCTTGAGTACGGATCCCCTATGGTGACAACAAGTTGGGACGGGTATGCCATATCAAATTATAAACAAATTGTATCTGAGCTGTGTCGCGTCGACGCATGCACTAAGGTGAATCAAACATGGTTTCTATAACAAATTCTGCAGATACCATTACGCTAGTTAAAACGGTAGTGATTACGACTCCGAACAACTGGATCGTATCAGCTCGACATGCATGGAACCAATCCTGTTACATTCCCTCTTTTTGACTTTGCTTCTGGATCCAGGACTGAAGGGAATATGCTATATGAGTGAAACTCTAAACGTAAAGTTAATCTTATGAAGGAATATGTGTCTGAATTCACGTTGACAATTTGCCCTTTCCCAGCTCTATCAATCAAAATGCTTTCACAAACCCTGCAAGCCTAATAATGGGTATCTTGCTCGTACACATTTGCACAAAAATGATCCTGTCGCTTTCTATCTTCGATCTCGGAGCAGCAGTTGGCGGTGGATAGTTTGAATTGTGAACCGTAATTAAGTTTCGTTCCAACAAAAATGAAAATTTGATTTTCCTTTAGGCATTTGATTTGCATTCGTAAATAGACCTAAAATCAGCACCTTCCATACAAGAACGAGGAAGTTCAGCCAAGTTGATAGCTCGGGCGGCCTGATGTTTTTACAATTTCGTAATATGTACCATGCGAAATGCACAATTAGGATCTTCAGGATTTCTCCTGAAGTTTGAATCCAAAACTAATTTGCTCAACGAATTTATTAACTTTAGGACAATTACTTTTTTGCAGTTTTCAGCGAGACTTGCTTTTTCATATTCAATGTTGAAATGAGCTATCGTGACAGGTTTTGTGGACGGAAAAAAATTCCAAATGCGGAATCTCGGAATCGGGCACAATTAGGAAATCCCAGAATAGAATGAGATGATCACTTGGCCAATAAAATCTAAAGGGTCGGGTGATTTTATTAAAGATTTATACGAAAGGAGTAGTTGCCCATTTCTCCTCTTTCTTCTATTACTCGGTTTGTGGATATTGCTAATGCTTCAAAATATTGCCACGTTCCAATGATATTGCGAGTTAGGGGCCATTTGGAGGCGAGATACTCTATTTGTACTTGTACTCGTGGATTGGTCGTGGTCAAATTTATGATTTTTTGTTCATGGCAATTTCGCACAGATCTACAGACCAGAATCAAAAGCATGTGTGAAATGTCTGAGGAGATTCAAAAAGAAATGTACAGAAGTCAGCAGAAGCGTGGATAAGCAAAAGTGTAATCTCTACAGACTGCAGCAAGTGATCGAAACGAGCTAACCGGTATGTCTCTTATAGCCAGTATATAGATGGCTAAGAATCACAAAGAGAAAAAGTCGAGGAAAGCGCGTGGCGATATAGGTATGGGGGCCTTCTTGGTGAAGTGACGCGGTTGCAGATTTCCGTCCGGGTACGGCTCAGTTGCGGTCAAGATCACCGGACACGGATGGCCATACGGCTGCCAGAATAGAGTGCGGCAGTGCATACACAAGTGGAGAGTTTCCGCGTACGTTTCTTTCAAGCCGAAGTACCTGGTTATCGGATGGAAAATTAGACTAGAGATCCGTTATGTTTCGATTTCAAACAACTCTCTAGTTTGTCGAAAATCCTTGTTGGCACATCGTTCTCTGCTCGTCGCATTGTGAAGATATTTCTGTGTCTGTGTCTGTGTCTGTGTCTGTGTCTGTGTCTGTGTCTGTGTCTGTGTCTGTGTCTGTGTCTGTGTCTGCTGTCTGGTCTGTCTGTGTTTGTGTTGGTGTCTGTGTTTGTGTCTGTGTCTGTGTCTGTGTCTGCGTCTGCGTCTGTGTCTGCATCTGCGTCTGTGTCTGCGTCTGGTCTGTGTTTTTGTCTTTGTCTGTGTCTGAGTAGAGCTTTATCTGTGCCTGTATCCATGTTCTGGTGTGCATCTGAAGCCTCTCAATTGTCTGTGACTCTTTTTGTATATGTGACTGCCCTGCGTCTGCGTCTGCGTCTGCGGCTGTGCATGTGCTGGTATCTGTGTCGGCCTGTATCTATATTTGCCTGCAACGTTATTTTTATACGAGATACTGTAATACCTCTTCATTCTTTGGTAAATTAGCTCCCAATCCTCCTTTGCCGATGCAGTCTTTGGTTGATGTTTGAGTATTTCTTTGAGTTGCTGCGGTTTGAAGTGGAAGAAGCACAGCTCTCGCCACAGACGCTGTTCGTTGAAAATCTGCCCAAACTTTGCTGACCCGTCGGAATTTACAGAGAGGGCTTCCTTGGAGCGAACCAGGTCGTGGTGGTCAGACAAACATAGGAGAATCAGACGCAGACACTCCTCCGGTAGTTCAGACAACATCGCCTTTCCATCATCTTCACGCTGGAAACAGTCAGATAATCAATTACGTACTGACAGACATCAAATCAGTATATTGTCTGGAACAAGCACTTGGGCTAAATAAATCTTCAAACATGACATTAACCGTCTAAATCTTTTTAGACAGACAATTAAGGCAGGCTTTGACAATTAGGTCTGTCCACAATCTGTTAGTAAGTCTGGAACAAACAGTTAAGATACATCTTCAGCATGGTCTCTGTGGAGACTCCCTACACAGACAAATTGGATACAGTTAGTTCAGACACCAAGGCGTGGTCCTGTCGTCTCTGTTTAGAAGTATGTCTGGAATGACATTTATTGTTTAAACGGTTCTTTTAAGACAGATGATCACATTTCAATCATTCAGGCAGGCTTAAGTCATGTCTGTGTGCCTGTATGTCTGAATGTCTGTTTACCTGTTGTACGTCAAAGTTTTTCATGATGAGATTCCACTCCTGGAGGCGTTGGCGATGACCCTCCCAGAGCGCCGAGCTGCCCAGCTGTTTGCCCCAGATCATCTTGGACTCCTCCATGGCCTCATTGAGATCCAGCATCAGCATGCGAATTATGTGCATATTTTGTTGACTTGACACCACTGCCAACGGGAAAACAGACACACCATTAAGTAATTTGCACATAATGAGAGCTGGTTTGTGTGTCTGTCTGTGTGTGGCGACTCGCTCTTGAGCTCGTGATTCGTCTTGCCCTCTTAGTGGAACACAGTTTAAAATTAGAACAATAAACAGAACGGCGCGCGCGCGACACCACGCTTTCACGGCTGACTGTCTGTGTGTCTCGGTGTCACAAGTTTAAGCTGTTTCTTTTCTGCATCAATCAAGATCAGTTTATCGTTCGTCGAACCGTCTTTTGTGCGGCGTTCGCGTCTTATTTTTTTGCTAATTTGTCGAGTGTGTGTCTGTGTCTGTGTGTTTGCTGGCTGCTTGTGCCACGAACCTTGACCCACCACGTGGTCCAGGGTGTTGAAGAGAAGCTTCTGTGCTTGTCCGCCCAACGACGAGAGTTTCTCAGATATCAAGACGTCGAGGACCTTGCAGACGTAGTTGAAGCGACGAACGTCACGGACTGCGCCTGGAAAGTCCAGTCTCCAGAAAGCTTCAGACAGGCTAACATGGGCACGCCTCTAAAAACGCAGACAACTGTTAAAAGCTGCTTTTTCAGTCAGTTACGTCTGTCTGTCTGTCTGTCTGTCTGTCTGTCTGTCTGTCTGTCTGTCTGTCTGTCTGTCTGTCTGTCTGTCTGTTGCTTTGTCTGTTGGCTTACCTCTCGAGTAGGTCGGCTAAAGATGACACAGAACGGCTGATAATTAGCCATCAGCGGCACCACCAACGGCGGACTCGGTGGCGGCGTACTTTCGCTTTCCATCATAATAGCCTCCACCGAAGCCGCACTGCTGAAAGAACTTCCCGAAAAATCCGCGGAAGATTCCGACACGGTTCGCTGCTGCGTCAGCAGCGGTGGGGAATTTTCCTTGCTGCTTTCAGACAAGCTGTGGCGATTACGAGCTGTCATATACGCCGCAGCGTAGGAAGACGCCACGGACGCCGGGGAAGACGACAGCGAACTACAGGCAGAATCCGATCCGGAACCGGAAAATCCCGTTGAATTCTCGAGGATTTTTAGTCGTTCCCAACTGCCGTTGTGAGTCTTAATCCAAGACTCACCCGGCGATCGCCAATCCAAGCCGATAAACGGCATGATTCCGTCCGAAAAAAAACTGTAAAAAAAATTAAATTTTTTTTTTTGCAAATCTTATTTTATGGTTGTTTAGACAAATTATTTAGACTCATGTAACACAAGTAAAAACATTGTAATTATACTTTTGCATAAGTTTGTGTTATGTTTAATAATTCTGTGAGTTTTCGGTGCCTTGATTTGACTAATGACAGTATTTAACAGCGAGAAATGTTTCATCGAAAAAAGGCACACGCCAAGAGTTTTGACTGAAGTGTGTCTGTGTCTGTATAACACACCATCCAACCGGTTAGACTGGATCGGAGACACAACACACACACACACACGCACACACGCTGAATAATCGATTTTGAATAATCATAAAAGAAAGAGAAAGAGAGAGAGAGAGAGAGGCCAGCTGACGCGCGGTTCACGTTCACGCAACAAGACAAAGCCCGTAACAAAATAGAAAAGGACTTACATAAATGGAAGCTCCTTTTCAACAGACAGTAGCAGATTTAATGCGATGGTCTTTAACACTTTAAACTAATTTCCACCTGAAATCATTAAAAAGTAATTGTAGAAAAATGGCAATTTTAAAGAGTTTAAATTCCTGCAAGGAAGGTTTTAAAATCGGTAAAAAAATATACCTGCTCGGGTGACGGTTCGATGTACCCGGAAATGAAAGTGCGAGGTAAAAAAGAGTAGAGATGTGATCGGCTTACAGAAGAAAAAACTGTTGTAAATAAATAAAGGTGCGGATGCCAGCAGAATTGGAGCGACGCAGCTTGGTGAAGACTGACAGAAATGATCTCTCCGCGGATGTTTTAGTTTCGAGTTCATTCAGCAGCGAGAGCGAGTCAGCTGGTCTAATGTTGTCGGTCGGCCTGCCAGTTTGAATAACCAAACATTGGCCTGAACTTTGGATCAATAATAATGACTCTGCTGCTGTTGCGCTGCGCGACTGCGTGCGGTGAGGGTACTCCGCGTACTCCGTCTGCACCGCACCGACACCGAGGGACCGTGGTGGCGAACAGTAGCGGCACTATTGGACCGAGACTTACAGGGATTTCGCCTAATTGTGCTCGCCTCAAAAAGCGGTTTAATTACGCGCTTTCTGTTTTCTTTGACTTAAAAATAACAATTAAAGAACTAATTTTTTCATGGCTTTTCAACAATCATAAATCCAACTTTCTTGGTTCGGAAATTTCACATGTACGCTACAATTCAACTTGCAAAACTAAACCGAATTAAAACAATAAATACATTTTAAAATAAACCTAAATTTCCACTTCAGTTTAAGTAACCATTTTTTTAGTTCGTTTTAGCTTGCGAACAAAATTCCCGAGATATTTGAGGCGGAAATTCACTCAAGCAACTATTTTCATTTACGCTGCCTAAACCGAAATTTCACTTACTAAAAAGTCTGCACTAAACCTTTTTAGTGACATACCGTAGTTCGTCAACTAAAAATAGTAATGACCAGGTGAAGTGGCATAGTCACAGAAAAGTGAACGATTTAAATCGTCGCGCATTTAGGCAAAATACCTCGTACTTGTTTGGAGTATGCGCGCAGTGGGAAAGACCCGGTTTGCTGTTTGACTTGTCTTACGCCTACAGTGGAGCCTGTGTACCGGCCTGTACGTGTGTTTTTTTCCGCCGTCTTGGCAGTTTTTTTTCGCGTGACTGATCATGCACTGCTGGTACTCTTGTCGGGTGCGCCGCGTGCTTTTTTCGAATTAAAGCGCAACAAACAATGAGTCATAGTCGGTCTGCTTGCTCTTGAATTCGAATCCAGGGACGCGCTCTGCTCCCTCATTTGCGCAGTGGCGGATTGAGGTCGGCCCGCAGATGTTGGAAAAACTGCTGAAGGGGATGGCAAAAAAACGTTTTGCCCGCCCCCCGGACTGGTGGGGGGGGAGGGTAATCTTTAACACGTGCCCCCAGGGGGGAAGGGCAATCTTTAACACCTGCCCCCCAAGGGGGAAGGGCAAAGTTATTTTGGACGGCGGGGGGGGGGAAGGCTGGTCGATCCAACGGTCAATCCCACTGTGGATTTAAGATCCGAGCCAACTGGCGCAGACAGATTATTTTTCTACGTTACTTTCTAGTTTTTTTAGCAAGCAGCAGGTGTGTGCGAGCTTTGTTGAAGATGTCAGCCGCTATGGTCGTAATAGTATTCCCAGATCTTCCTAGCGATAGTGGCGCCCCCTATCCTATCCGATAACAATTTTTAAAGACTTACTCATACTACTGCTCTGAGTCTGCTCTGCGACATGTTTAGCTTATTTTGTTCTAAACGATTCACCAGAGATACTACCTTATTAGAATAAAACTTGTTAAAAACGGGTTTGTCAAATGGAAAGAAGGAAATGTCTTTCCATTGCCGCATTTGTAGCAAATGGAGAATTTGAAATATTGAAACCTAATTGAAGAAGAAGCCTGATTTAAAAATTATATTAAATGACGTGAGCTTTCGATATTGGGCGGCTCGACCCCTCCCCCTAA
This sequence comes from Hypsibius dujardini, assembly GCA_001579985.1. NCBI lineage: Eukaryota > Metazoa > Tardigrada > Eutardigrada > Parachela > Hypsibiidae > Hypsibius > Hypsibius dujardini. Next base: position 27,517 of record LRSR01010263.1, on the reverse strand, counting down.
CAAGTGCCAAATCGCAGAGGACCCTTGCAAATGTGGCCCTATTATACTCCTCACTCCATCCCGCCGCTTACGTTATTGTTGAAGGGTTCCTTATTATGGAACATACTGACAGAGTCTTTCCAAACTCAAGTATCTGTAACCTCATCCATAATCTCGCTTGGGAAAAGACACCTCACCTAACTAATTGCCCAGCCTTGCCAGTATTCCGCTAGTTACTGTAGATCGGAACGGAAAAAGGCTTTTGCATTGTTTTTTAGAGCGAGGGAGGGTTGCAGTACGTACGTGTACTGAAAGCTCAACAAGGAAGTTTGTAAGTGGGCAGTCATCACAGTCTTCATTCTCTCCCCCCTCCCGCTTTACCTATTAATGTTGAACAGCCTAGCACAGGATGAAGGTTGGGATCTCAAGCTCTGGACAGCGTTTGGGAACTGTGTGGGATTGGGATGGAATGGGATGGGAAATATGGCCCCAATGGGAATATTTGGGAAGGTTTGGTAAGAATTTGGCTTGGGGGCCTCGGGAGCCCCTCTTCACTAATTGCCCACCTCCTAACCACTAAGCGAAATGTCATTCCAACCCTTCCCAAACCTTCCCATGGGCCATGCATCCCATTTCCCATTCCGTGGTAGGTTGGCGGGGTACGAAATGGAACGTCTCATCCCATCCCATCCCATTCTATGGGAAATTGCATCCCATATGAACCCAACCCTACACAGGACTGCATATTTACGTTCTCGTAAGAATCGTAATTGGTCAACTCATTTTTTAATTCGCTATAAAAGCGTTTTACTGATCAATTCAATAGAGACAGGCACTCTTAACCCCTTCATTGTTTCCCGCAGGACAGGACGGCTCCGCCTGCTTCATACTCACACACACACACACACACACCCACACACCCACACACAGATTGAGACTGAACCACTTCAAAAAGACGTCCATTGTCTCGAGTCGACAGGTGCGCAAATTGCATGCATTATTCCACGAATACTCGAGAGAGAGAGATTTCCCTCCTTGCTGGAAGTGGCACAGTAGATGGTTGGTGGTGCATCACACCTTGTGCACCGTTGAAGCCTGCCTTGAGCGCATCTTTATCATAGAATTTCGTCTTTTCTCATTTTTCTCCATATTTCTTCGTCCTCCTTTCCCTGAAAGCAGGATTAGTCACTGTAAAAAATATCAAGGGCGTTTATAAGTCCCCCGAAAACCTAATCATGAAGAATCATTTGAAAAATTCAGTATTGTTGGTGGTTGTTTTGATTGCCGGTTGGACGACGGGATTTCCTTCGGGTTCGCAGAAATTCGGACGGACCGAAGTGACCGACGGTTGGTCCAAGATTTTCACACGTAACGGAGAAGATATTGTGGAAGCCCTTGATCGGGATGCCGACGGGAAGATCAACCAGACCGAGTCGAGGATGCGTTTCGGTGGAAGCAGTAGCCGGGCTGGTTGGGACAAACTATCGCGTGACTTTGATCGGCTGGATCTTGATGGTGATGGCTACATTATAGCCGGAGAATTCGACGCGGAGCGACGGAATCCGCAAGGCGCCACGGCGCCAGCCGCAGTCAGAAATTTCGGATGAAAATTTGTCTTGAAAAATTGTAGTTCCGTTTTTTTTAAAGGGAGAATTGCTGTCAAAGGAAATTCAACTCTCTCGCATTAATCTATTGGTTGTTTTTTCTTTCCTACTGGAAGTTTTGTTGGTTATTGTGTTGCACCTAGTTGTTGGTGTTGACTCATTACGGTCTGATTCCCACAAGTAATAATCAAACAGGAAAACTAATTCCACGGAACTGTTTGGATTTTCAGCGCTCCATATTTTCATCAACCACTGCATTCTCATTTCACTTCATGTCCGCCTTTCTGATTTTATGACTGTCTGTCTTTTTATTTTTGACTTGTCTATCTGTCTGTCTCTTTGTCTGTTTGTTTTTCTATCTATCTATCTATCTATCTATCTATCTATCTATCTATCTGTCTGTTTGTCTATCTATCTATCTATCTATCTATCTATCTATCTATCTATCTATCTATCTATCTATCTATCTATCTATCTATCTATCTGTCTGTTTGTCTATCTATCTATCTATCTGTCTGTCTGTTTGTCTGTCTGTCTGTCTGTCTGTCTGTCTGTCTGTCTGTCTGTTTGTCTGTCTGTTTTGTCTTTCTGCCTATATATCTCAGTCTGCATGTCTGACTGTCTGTCTGTCTATATATCGGTCTGGACTTCTCCGTACCTGCATGATTACAAATTCTCTGAAATCGTACAATACTGAGGCAATGTGGTTTGCAAACCAGTGCAATAATCGGTCTACTAATACGAGTATTCATGACCATTTTATTAAAACCAAGAATCAATTTTTAATTATGTTTTTAATAATGTGTTGGTACTGAGTAAATGTAACTCTTTCCTATCCATCAGACTTTCTGGTCTTAAAACAAGGAGCGAGTGCTCTGCTTTGCGGTTAAGTAGCTGCGTGCAGATAGACAGGACAAAGGCCCAGAAAGGTGGAGGCAGAACAAGAGGGAAGAAAATTACACCCTCTTTACGATTTTTTGAAGGGTTTTAAAAATTGAGTTAAACTACTCTGCTACCTGGTTAACTAGTCTGCTATTGCTAATTAGCATTATCAAATCATTGCTTTTAGTAAGGAAGGCATGCAGTATTGCCTCATTGCTGTTACTTTACTTTTATTATTACGCGGTTAATTATCGATGGGCGATTGGCGGAAAAGTTCGTAATCACTGTCGTCGTTCTCTCGAAATCTCTGTTCGTTTAACGATAACAATAAATAGACCACATGGGGTCCAAATTGTCCGTTTCACGCAACTTCAAGCTGTCTTGCTCGTGCGATATAACTCGGTGAACTGTGACTCCGTCAAGCGCTGAACCCACCTGCCGTTGACCGGCAGCAAGTCTCAAAGTCCTGCACGCGTTAGTGTTGATCAACTATTGGAAGCGACGAACAATTAGCCATTTTATAGGCGATCAATCATCCTTTGGTCATCAAATGAAGTCTCGATCTAGTTTTATTCTTCGCCGTCGGTAAGGGCGTGATTCTGTTGTCGCATTTCGGGATTGAAAAAAAAACAAAATTAGTCAACTACTTAGTATTTCTATTCGACTAAATTTGGTTACCAAGAATTTTAAGTTCATTTTTTTTATATCTAAACCTTAGTCTAATTTTAACTCATTTAGTTAAATAACATTAGTTGTTCAGTTTTCTGTCCGCTTACTTTTCGTAACTAAAAATTTCCTATTTTAGTTTCGTCAGTAGAGAAAAACTAAAAGCAAGAAATTAATTACTAAAAGTTTTACTTTAATTTCAGTTTAGTGTTCTAGTTTAGTTCAGTTTTTGCCATTCATCGTTACAAAACGTATATATCTTTCAACTTGTCTGAAGAGATATGCATCTTTCAGGTTACGTCGTAACTATTCTCGAAAGTTCCTCCGAGGCTGCGTCCACAAACAGCAGGAGGAGGTCCACCCGACGTTCCGATTTTCTCGCATCTAGACGAACATAATCACTCTCTCTGTCTGTATCGAACAGCGTAAGTTTTAAACCTGTTGCAAGCCTTGGCCAGGGATGAAAACGACCTCAGGGAGCAGTTTCTGGTACACCAAGACACACCACTGGGCAACAGCTCTGGTTTCTTCCTCAGTGCAGTTCTCCGTCTGGGCACTGACCAGCAGATCCTGTTCGATGCGTTGAATGACAGTCTGCCCGGGATTAGTGGCGCGGAATGCGTCGCCGTGCACACCGCTTTCGGTGTGGACCTTGGTCTAGCGATTTTTCGCCGCATTAATGGCGCTATATCTTGGGCAATTCGATCGGTCTGCCGTTGCAGGGCAAACGTTAGTCCAATATTCCGCTTTTTCCTATCATTTGCAATTTTTATGAGCAAAAAGGTCGAAAGAAGACAAGCGATAATCTTAATTTTTTATTTGCTTTGAAGGAAAAAATAACATACCCTTATTTCTGGCGATATTTTTTTTCTACCAACTCTCTTCTCAACGACAATGCGTGGCAGATGTTTTACACACTGCCGTGGGACGTTTGAAAAACGTGGATGACCTTTGCAGAACTCTATCAGCAGCTACTGCAGAGCTTCGGTGGAAGCCTGCAGGACCTCCTGGATGCTGCGGCCAACAACACTGGCGCGATGTACCCCGGCAAATATTTGAAGGCGGTGCTGAAATTTGGCAGAGACATCGGCGCCATCCAAGTAATCACAGAGACAAACGACACCAGTACTGCCTGTTTGGTGGCTACTAGAAACATCGCCGACGACTTGACCTTCATTTTGGCCACTCAGGACGCGATTTAAACCTCCTTCTGTTCTGTGATTTTTTTTTAAAATTGTAACGACATCTGATTTCAAAACCAAAAATGCATGAAATCCGCGTTTGTTTGGGAATAGTTGATAATTAAACGTTCTTTTATACTGTGATAATGAATACTGTAATCGTTGTGCTTAAGCTGTGTTTCACTATCACTGATACATTTTTTTTTCTACGAGACAGTCGACGAGCTCGATGTGTTCCCGACAGAGTGATGAACCCCTGACGTGTGTTGATGTTAATATGCTTTGTCCGTTCGACTCACGTCTAAGAATTCGCAAGTATTCGCTAAGAATCTGGGCGACTGTCTTATTTGTTGAGTATGCACAGCAAAATTATATGCTCATGTGAGCCGCACGTTCATGCAACATCTAATTCGCGATTCCTGAATGTCAATCTGGAATATATTTTGACCAGCTTCTTTTGGCCTCTGTCAATGCAAATCTGGATTATTGTTGCTAAAATATTCTCGTGATATAATCTGGTGCGCATGTGTATTGGTCACCGCTTCACATCCCACTGAAACAATTAAGGATAAGGGAATTGTTCCCACACTCATTGCTGGTAACATTGATACTGAGCTGGTTCTCATCACGAGGCGGCATCGAAAGTCAATGACGTTCTAAGTGGCAGTAAGTTACAATTTATGTGTGGGATACAATTTATTACGTTACATGTCTTATTCATATACCATGTTGTATTTTACTATATTCTGTACTTTGTCATTTTAGGCATGATAGAAGTATTATTGCTATACATTTTCTGCATTCTACTCCAACAGAACAGGCGGAAAGTTTATTGCAAGCCTATGCCTGAGCGAACAACGATTTAGCCTAGACTTTCGCCAACCACACCGGCACACTGATCGGCAACAATTCCGGCTTCTTCTTCAGTGTCATCTTCAGCCTCGGACAGGATCAGCTTGTTATCTTACAAGACCTAACGACAACTTTCCGCCCGTCACCGGCGTTGACTGCCTAGTTTTGCACACAATTTTCGGCAAGGATGCTGGGCAGCTATTGCCCATAGCAATGACACCACCCTAGGGCCACGTAACTGGATTATCATTACAGGGCGAACGTATGTGCAACTCAACTTTAATAGAGAATCTTATACGGCTAGCACAAATTCATAGGCGTAAGGGGTGGGGGGGGGGAAGGGATACTGACACAAACGCTCTTACTAAATCAATTCGAGGGATGGGAAACTTTTCATCTTCATTCAAGTCGGGGTTGAGGACGGGCATTTTTTGTATCAGCAAAGTTGAAAAATTACCGTTGACCCCAAATGGTGGGGGAGGGCTTTAACAGTGTTGCCCCATCAAAGCACTGTCCCCCCCCCCCTCCGGCATAAGCCCCCGGACATCAGCAACAACAGCAAACGTGTACAATGGGATAACAAAGCACTACAGCTGCTGCAACAATGTAAGAATTACTGTAATTTGCATCGTTTTCAAGTGTTTAAGAAATAGCGTAGCAGAAACCCTGCGTAAGAGCAGCAATCACTATGCTAATTCTCAACGCTAAAGACGAAGAACATAGGCCGTGAACTTAGTTCCGCTTTTGTGGTGAAGAACTTCCTGACACATTGAAAAATTGCGAAAGAAATAATAAATAGAATTGCCCACTTCAAACCAGCTTAAACAGAATGTCGGCACAGCGAGTCATCCAGGCGGCAGGCTCGCTTTTCTTCATCAAAGACATTTCTCGTAGACAAACTCAAATGGCGGCGGCTCTAAGACGGGGCTTTCTTAGTGAAAGATGCAGAGGGCAATCACAAGACAATACTGGCACGGGAGGAATGCGTAAAAGTCAACGTCCAAAAATTATAAAATGTGGGACTATCTCAGAAAAACAGTAAGGGGGGATTCGAATTCACCCTTTGAAAATCGTCCCAAGTCAGCGTCATTTTCAGATTATGGTCGAATCAGCTCATTGTCTTATAGTTACCGACAGCTCGCAATTTAACACCAGAACAAATAACTAATACTAGAACAGAGTACTAACATTAGCAGAATGACGCTTATCCCACTACGTGTTTTTTTCTCCAGACGACATCTCGACATCGCGTAATTGAATCACTATAGACGAATAGACCACGAATGAGAGATAAGAGTACAAAATTGTCTTATTTTAAAGATTTGACTTCATTTAATAGTTTTTTATTTCAGTCTTCCGCGAAAAAACCGACAAGCTAATTCGTTCCATCTCGAGTCCACAAACTTGGAACTCATCTCGATAGCTCCTTGGTGGAGCTGTCCGCTAACCATACTTTGAAAACGCTGAAACAAGGACATCAAGCCCTGACGAAAGCGACGACTAATAGCAAATATCAATATTGGATTAACCAGGGAGTTACTATAGCCCATTATCTGGGTCAGGTTTGCGCCCCAGTCCGTGTTTCGCTCCGTCAAAATGCCGGACACGAAGTAGCCCTCCCGGACTCCCGGTTGCTGTTTTTGTTGATAGATGCGCCAAGTCAGGTGCTCCAAGTACGGTGGCATGAACGCAACAACCGTCGTCAGAATAACCAAAAAAAGGCGAATGCTCCGAAGGTCGCGACTTTTCAAAAATCGCCTCATTTGTTGAGTGAAATTTCTGAGACATTCCGAAGTCCGTCCAGTCTCGCAATTTTCCGCTGTGCCAGTGTCTCCAATGACCTGTTTGCGTAACCGGTCAACTTCCCTCAGTCTAAGGTAAATTTTTAACATCACATAGCAATAGCATCCTGTGGCGAGTGTGATGGGGAGGAAATACTGTACGCTGTGAGCTACCACCGCAAGCGACCGTCGGACGCAAATGTCACACTGACACCCCCTTTCAATAAATTTATAACAGGATTCATTGGCGCTGTATGGGGCCACCTGTAGGAATGCCAAAAACCAATGCCAAGTTAACCAACGAATAAGTTATTTTAGACGGCTAAAATTTGCGCCCCTACATTTCGTGTTCAGACAACTCGTATACCGACCATCTCGTACTTCTGAATGCGTATCCATGTAGATTTCGAACGCAGCTAGAGAGTATTCTCACATTTTGCACTTATAGACAAATCGTATCCCGACTAATCACATACAGCCATTTGGTTCTCTATTTTCACAATCAAGCCAGGCCATCCAAATCCTAGAGTTGACGAATAAGCGATTCGGTGTCTTGGACAGTTAGGAAATTCTTTATTCAATCGGTAGTTTGATTCTGGTTGATTACATCCATCTGATACACTCTCGGATTTTTTGAATGGTGTTGAAGGTTGCCTTCCAGGGGGTGTCATGTAACCCCCCCCCCCCCCGCGCAAAAGACGAGGGAGCCAGGCTCATTCTCCTCAAGTCTAAAACTTGAAACCAATTGCAATCATAGGCACACTACAGCATCATTAGAAAGTAATCCAGAAAAAATAACTGAATCCGTTCTGTGCATGAGTGATCAAGGATAACTGAACTGTACACCATACAACGAGCATGCTCTAATGTACATTTTTGACGCCTTCAAATTTCAAGGATCATGTATGTCCGCGCACTGGCAAGCTGGAAAAAGTTCACACTTGAATACACTTGGGCTTGCATGCGAATCTGCATATCGCGTACTTCCCGAGGACTGCAGTATTGATACGAGGGCTCCTAAATAAGTAATGTCACTTGGTTTTTTTAAACAAGATGAGAGGAGATAAAAATATTCTGCTAATATAAATAGAAACGTTGAGGGGCGACTGTTGACTTAGAAATAAAAAAACTAGGTCAACCCGAGAATGGGACAAGGTAAGAGGGGCGAGCGGACGCAGGCCACTTTCAATAGCTGAGTCACGCAATGAGCTGATGTATATGCAAATGTGTTTTCTATTCTGCTACGACCATCTTCTTTGAAATTGTTAATAGTCTTCCACCCAACAAATCTGCTTTCCGCAAGCATCAAACATTTGATGGAGGTAATGGACTATTCAACGGTGCAGTGAAATTGGGCTCACTCAATGCAGGAAGAGGAAGTTTTTTTTTGGAAGATCCAATCTCCAGAAGAAGTTCTCCCACCGTGTGTAGCTTTGTAAACATGTGATGCCGTGTTGGCCTTCGTTGATTTGTATTCTCATCCATCATATGCTTGGATAGGGTATGTAATGGACTTTCATTCGCCAAACAGCAAAAAGATTTTAGCGAGGGATTAAAATACGAAAATTTTATTAGATGGCTGGAGCGGAGGAGAGACCTAAATCCAGCCGCTTGAGTCCCTAGCCGGAAACTTTTCACTTATTTTCACACATTCAATGGCTTTCATTTCAATGGAAGCACTGGTGAACAGACGTTTCAAAAACAAAAGTCCTGTTTGTTCGGCCATCTGATTTGGGAGACTGTAGCGTGGCGAAGTTTGCCACGATGCCTGCTCGCGGATTGATCATAGGTGTCATCGCCAAACAATTTGAATTTGTGGTTCTGCTCACAAAACTTTAAATGATTTCGCCATTGGCAATAAAACCCCAGTGAATTCGTTTCGGTTTTGTTGCTTTTTTTTCAAAAATGCCTCTCTACAGAGAATTGAAAGAATCGCAATACTGAACTGTCGAAGGCTGCTGCTACTAAAGGAGCTCCTACTCCCTCAGGAAAGCAGCTTACACCAATTGTAGTTGCCTCTAGCCTACCTCCCCCTTCTGCAACAAAAGTTCCATGTCGATCAGCGAAGACGGCGAAAATTGTTTCGGAGGTAAAGGACGCTGATCTGGCTGCTGAATTGAACTTCAAACAAGTCTTCCCCTAAGAAGAAGCAATTCATCAATCAATCATAGACACCCAAAATGATCTCTAGAAGCACTTTATCCAACGACGGTTTTGCGGCTACTCATCACGAGTTGAGCACGCTTTGTCCCAATCAAACTTGGACGTTTGACTTTGTGACTGACAAGGGGACAGAAGTAGCGGTAGAGGCATGTTAAGAGTCCAAAAACGATGGGATCAGGGCCCCAAGGAGGCGGGCTAACGGAAATGATGCTGCGCCGAATTTCGTTTTCTGCTGCTTAGTGAAGAAAGGTCGTGGACATTTTCGCACGAATGTGAGACATTTGAGTTGACTCGCAACTTCAAGTGGAAATTTTCTCATCCCAGAATAATTTGGTGTCGACTGGCATCAGGTAAATATTTGTCGGGACTCAGTAGGCGGAGCTGGCCACCAGTTCTCGAGGAATACGCTCTCTATGTCAATTATATTTGAAAAAGGCGCCGAGCTCCGCCCCCTCATTTCCGAACAATATTTCGCTAATAATCTTCGATTCCAAATTTAAGCAGGAGTTTGAAAATGTTAAGAAAGGTTTATCCTAATTTGTAAGCAAAGTCTCTATCCCTGCAATGCAAGTGGCGGTAATTAGAAAAATGGGTGGCTGCAAATAGTTGTGTATATTATTTTTTTGCCGTGAGAGTTAGCTTGAACACAATTGGTTAATAAGAAAACCTCTCACGCCGGTCTGCCTATGGAATTTCATGCCATCAAATAATGATCATTGGCATTAGAGGCATTACGAAAGTAAGCTTAAGGGAATAATGCGCCACACTTCCATCTATAAACCTGGCGCCCGAAGAATGTGGCGCTAGTAAATACATTAAAACGGTGTCATAAATTTTTACCCTACTGAAAGCAAACAAAAGTTGCCGGAAACATTAGTTGACTTTTCCCAGACTGATGACGTTGAAGCAGACTATTATTCTGTCTGTCCATGCTTGATGCTTTTATTATACTGCATACGTGGGCACACATATGACCAATAATCTCACCGGCATGGGACAAATGTCGTGGAGCCTTGAATTCCGGCACAAAGTACGCTTCAGCGATGCAGAGCGTTCTTCAAAACTGACGCTGTTTATAAAGCGGGCAAGAAATATTTTTGCCAGCGTGTCAAACTTTATTCGACTGTTCAGTGATCGTTCAACCGAAATTGCACAGATATTTTCTGCCTACTTCTCCCCCAAAAAGGTTCCTAGTCAATAAACTACTGGCTGAAATGCCGTATGGAGCCATCGAACCAGCGGAGGCGGGGCCGCTGGTCGATGGCGAGGATGCTTTGGACAAACAACGCGCACGACTTTGGGATCAGGGACTGACGGGGCTGACCAAAGTGGGAGTGGATCTGTCAAAGTTGATCGACAGCATTCACGATCTAGAGGAAGTGGAGCTGGACCGGAAGGCCATGGATGACGGCACCGTTCAAGACAGCCGACGGGAATATTGGGCTGATCATCTTTACGCCTACAGTGTCTGCGTCATCGTGGCTGTCGTGCTGATTGTGATGCTCCAGCTGGTGAATGCCTACTCTCGCGTGTCCGGCCGCTGGAGTAGGGCTTTCGAATTTGCCATTGCCCTGTTGCTGTGTATCTTCAAAATCTTGTCTTTCAATGCTTCCAACGAATTTCACAAAATTGCAGCAAACCGGGTGACCGTTCCTCCGGTTGCGCCAACTAACGGGATAATGCTTGGAACCGTGTGAATTTCGAAATCTCGTTCGTATGCTGTCTATTTCGCACATAACAATAAAACCTATATTGCTGTTTTCAAAGCGTTTATCAGATGATGCTTCATTTGGCAAGGCGGGAAAGGTTTGAACACACCTCTTACTGACAGTCAGGTAGTTACGTTTGATTGCTAGATCACAGAATTAAAAATGCAGCAACAGTTAGACTAGAGAAAAAGCCCCCCCCCCCGGCTAATTGCCTCGTCAATCTTGAAAATCAGGCTAAATGTACGCACGACTCATTATAACCCCCCCCCGCGTGGAGAAATAGAGGTATTCGTACATCTAGGCGTGGTGACAGTTCACTCATTGGGCAATAGCGAAGTCCTCCCCCCTTTTTGTCCTCTCTCTTTTTTCGATGTTGACCGTTGTTCCCTAACTTGATAAATCGAAAATTGGTTTTGTTAAATCATTTATGTTTTCTTTAAGAAAAAAGAAACCCTAAATACTGGACCCTGCCCGCACGAGTATTAAACGAAAAAACGTTTTTCCGCCGCTTGAGTTTTGGTCACACCATTTACGGTACTCAACCGATGTCCAAACGTCGGGGTTTTATACCCGGAGATTGAAGAACAAATAAACAACTACAGCCACAAAGGGTGAGAGAGAGGAGAGGGAGATTTGCAGCCTAAGCCCAATAGCAGAGACATAATAGACACTTTCGCGAGACGGGAAAGTGGGGGTGAATGTGAGGCGGTCGGGGGAGGGGGCAATTGTGGAGGTGGTGGGGCAGTGTTACTCTGGAATAAAAAGAAAATTTGAGGGGCAACCCTGTTTTAGTTAATGAATTCCCCCCCCCCATTTGATGAAGGGACATGACTTTTTTACATTGCTGGCGAACATAATTACTGTCCCCCCGCAACCATCGAAATTTGTGAAAGTTTCCTCCCCCCTTAACTCCTCAAATTAATCTCGTAGCGAACTCCCTATAGCCCAAAATTGCAGGTATATTTTTACTGATTCATGAGTTCTGCACGTCTGAGCGTTGAGAAGAAGCAGCTTATCTTTTTAACGGCCACTTCTCTGCGATCTCCCCCCCCCCAGTTTACAGCGTACTGTTCTCCCTCAGCAAAGGCTAATGCTTCCTGAGTCATATGTCTTACACAGTATTACAAAATATCCAGATACTGAGTGGCTTCAGTTCTGTCGCGTACTTTCACTTTTTGCTTTCGACTTTTTGTGCAAATAATGAGGGCTTCTTCATGAAACGCTTTATCTGTTGGACAGAAACGAGCCTTGTTTCTCAGTGAAGTTTGAAGATGGAAGGCAAAGAAGCCATGACGTCGGTGAACAAGCATCAAAGACCCACGTCGAGTCTGATATTCTCCGCTCTGGTCGCAACTCTTGGTTCCTGGTACGCTGCCGGTTATATTAACGTCGCTCTCAACGTCCCGCAAGCCTACATCGTCAGTTGGATTCGACATGTTGAATGCAATAGGGAAAGCGTCCAAGAAAACCACACAGAAAGCTATAAGCTATGGTGTAGTCCGCTGACCGATGAGGAGGAATCTTTCATCCTTCGTGATAACATAAAACTCAGCACAATTTGGTCTGTGGTAAACTCAATCGTCGCCGCAGGTGTTTTTCTCTCGACTTTCAGCTGCACCTGTTTGATCAAACGGTTTGGTCTAAAAGGCAAGTTTAGTTTTTCAAAATGTATTAACTGATTATGACTTAACAGTACTCAGCGTGGACTGGAAGATTTACATTTGCTTTAAATGCTTATTCCTGGCAGGTGGTTTAAAATGAAATGATTGCACAAGAAATATAATTTGCGTTTGACACAATTCTATTTATACGAAACCAAAATGTACAAGGATTTTTTTATCTTTATTAACGTTTATGTTTTTAGGTACAATGTATATCACATCGGTGATCTATCTCATGGGTTGCTTCCTGGCGACCCTCACTAGCGCCGTCCATGTCTATGAACTTCTCATAGTCAGCCGGTTCCTTTGCGGACTCTCTGAAGGCGTCATCGCGGTTGCTGCTGTAATGTACGTCTCTGAAATCACCCCTGCTAAACTTCGAGGCGCTTTCGGAACCCTGCCCATGATCATGCTGGTCCTCGGCATGCTGACTGCCAACACCCTCGGTCTTCCCATGATACTGGGCAATGAATCGCGTTGGCCGATTTTGCTGGCACTTCAAGGCATTCCCGTGGTGTTGATGTGTGTCTGTCTGCCTTTCTGTCCGGACAGTCCTCGGCAGCTGTTCCTTGTTAAAGGGGATAAAGAGAGCGCGGAAAAAGCGCTGATTTGGCTGCGGAGGACGACCGAAGTCCAGGATGAACTGGCAGCTATGCAGCGCGAACAAAACATGCTGGAAAAGGGAAAATCCGTTCCTGACATTTCCCTCTTCGGCATCTTTAAAGACGCGTATTTGCGTTACATTTTCGGGATATGCGCAGTGCCGATGTTTGTGAAGCAGTTCTCCGGTGAGTTTTCCAATTACGCATAATCAAGGAACGGCACTCGCCCTAGTGCACCCCCGTTAAGCCTCTAGTGTCACTATAGTGTCTACGTTACTGTAGGTTATGTTTGCATCCTGTACTACTCGACCTCCATCTTCCGGCAAGCCGGCCTGGACCATCTCTACTCGGCATACGCCTCACTCGCTATGTGGCTGGTATACCTCACCTTCTCCCTCATCTCCATGAGCCTGGTTGATCGTCTCGGACGACGGATAATGCTCTTAATCAGTCATACCGGAATGATGGTCGGCATGACTCTCTTCACCATCTTCATGCTCCTCTCAGGGCAGTACGCAGTCGAATGGGCTAAATTCGGATGCATCGCCAGCATCTTCTTTTGGATGGCTTTTTATACCACCGGTTCCAGTTCTGTTCCCTGGTTCCTCCCATCGGAACTCTTTCCCCAAGAGGCTCGGGCCGCTGCCATGACATGGACCAGTATTCTTTATTCAGGATTTAGCGTAACGACTTCGTTGACCTTTCCGTTAGTGGTATTTGTGCTGGAAGAGTACACGTTCCTCATTTTTGTGGCAGCAATTGCATTGGGTACAGTTTACGTTCTGTGGAAGCTGCCAGAAACGAAAGGCATGGCTATTGATGAGATTCAGGTGCTCCTAAGGCATCGGTTCAAAGGTAGTGCGTGATGCCTTGTGTCAGACGGTTCATAAAAATACATTTTGATAGCGGTTTAAACTTCTGTTTTGACGACTATTCGCAGATACAGTAATCAAAATAAAAACCGACCACGCTTTGATCACGATCAAGTCATGTGCAGTCAGAATGACTCAGGGAACCGTTACTTCTAGATAATAAAAAGTTCTAGGCATGATCTACTTATTTAAGTACTCTACTTACTCAAGTACTTGCAGAAGTCCAGAGAAGCTCGAAAATCACAACAATTATTCAAGGACAGTTGCAATGACCACGAATTTTTTTTCTAACGATGGTCGGCCATGTGTGTTAGAAAGCACAAGTATTAGTCACCGGGTAATTTGAATATAAATTTGCATCTTAACCTAGCCGTTGAACATGTGCATTTCTCCGTGTTTGCCAAATGATCGAGAACAACATGCCGAATTTTGCGTTCCATCTTGAAAAAGGTTTATTTTCCCCTTTGTCTGCCCCCCTGGCCCTACCTTGAGGGGTCCTTGTTCCGACTTTTAAGAACCCTAAACGAGTCTCTGACCGTAGACATGACTTATATTTTATGTCCTCGTGGTTGGGTCGTGGTGACAGGATTTATATCACGGTAACCCCGCATGCCGCAACATTCCCGATACACTTTCCTTTTTTAACGAGATCATCAAATACACGAACTTTGAATCATATGCCCCATCCGTGGATAGAGTGGCCATGTACTGTACATCTGTGCGGGATACCTTGGTTAGTATTATTACTGTCCCTCTTACTATATCTCTCCGATCGTGACTCACAAAAACGTTCTTCTGCAACTTTAGATCGTATATAAGATCGGTCTTTTTCACAGGTTTTAACTTAGTTTTGCCTTCACCTCCCAACCGCCCGCGTCTTAAGCGAACTCGCGAAAGACCAATTTCGTCTGAAAACTTGACCCTTTTTAAGCATAGAAGCTATCTTCTGCTGCAAACGCTTCAGCAATGCCAGACGCGGAAGAGCTCGTACGGGTCCTTGAAGCCGTCCACGATGAGAAGTGCGCAGTTTCTCATGCAGATGTAAGTGATGTACGTATACAGCCAATCATTATTTGTGCGAGTATTGGGAAGCAGCCTGTCGAGCGGGCTAACATAAGGCGATACAGGACTCGGGGGCCCAAGGCCGTGCGTAAGAGAGCCCGGGTGTGTGGGCAAACTCTTGATGCGCCACTTCAAATATAAGCCGTGCCACAGCCGGTGGCGCCTCGCACCCTCTCCCAACACTTCCCATCCTTTCCTCCACTTCACACACCCCTCGCCCCTTTGTGTTGGCCGTTTAATTGTTTCCACACGCTTTCAGTTAAGTCTATTTTGTTGTGGAGATTTTGTCTTTTAATTATAGTCGTATGAGGAGAAGATGTCGTATCAGAATAAATTTCTGAATCGAAAGACCGTCGCGGGGACCACCGGGAGCCCATTGCATCAGGCGTCGTCGGTGGCCAACGGGACGTCCACTGCAAGCGGAGGCTATCAGACCCGGGAGAACAACAATGCGGTCAGCCCGGTGGAGAACGGGATTGATCGTATGGGGCTGCAGCGAAAGAGTTCTCGCGGTAAGGCCGTCGTGACCTTGAAGACTTTCGCGGTATTTAATTGACACAGTCAGGCAGTTCATTCTCTTTTACATAGATTATTTAGATTTAATGATTAATTTATTGCTTTTCCATAAGACTTACTATTCATTTTAAAAGCCAAAATATTATTGATTCAAAAAATTTGACTCAAGAAAGTGAATTTGTTTTAAGCCGTATTAAACAAATATATATATGTATGTATCTATATGGGAAATTGTACGATTTCAACAGGAAGAATCGCTAACGACTGGGTTACATAAGACAAAGCGGTGTGTTAAAAGAAATGACAAATTGATGTTTATGTCTTAGCAGGAACTATTTAGGCTGTTCACCCGAACTGTTTTGTAATTGCCTGGCGCGAATATATTTATAAACGCTCGATTAAAATGAGCTATTATCTCAATATTCCAGCAGCTAAATTTCGTAATTTCAGTTAGTGCGGTGTATTATTTTATTTCTTCGGTTGTAAAAATAGCTCCAAAAATCTTTCAAGGCCGACAATTTCAAAGTGTCTTAATTTAACTGTATTTATCAAATACACATACAAGAATGTAGATCTCAATGGGAAAGGTTTCAGTTTTCCATTATTTTTTCAAATCCTCAGCAAATTATCACAACTCGTTCAGGTCTCCTCAAGAGAAATATTATTAGCCGGTGACCTTTGTATATATTACTTTTCGCTGTTTCAGCCTATGAGCGAGGAGACGGGTTGGATGAGCGCATGGGTTCCTCGCGAAAATATTCACTGACCCAGGCCATTTCTAACGGCTCCAGCTTGGGACAGAACAGTAGCGGACCCAATTCAGCGGGTTTTCAAGACGGCGCACCTGAACTGGACTATTCGCAGCCTGCTTCGGCACTCCAGGGTCCGAATTTCCATCTCCGACGAACCCAATCTCAACGAGCCATCGAACGGAGTCCGGCGGCGTTACAACGTGTCGGAACATTGACCACCAAAGAAACTTTGACGCCGTCGTTCGCTGCGGACAAGCAGTTCTTCCCGACGACCTTTCCGCAGATCGACGACCGTTATCTGCGACTGGACTACGCCAATCAAGATTACCTTTCGAAGATGCTGCATAGTGACCTTCTACCGAAGGGTAGCCCCGAGGTGACTCGGGAGTTTATGAGCACGCTGGTGACGCTGCTCTTGAACTACGTGGAAATGCAGAATGACAGGACGTCGCGGGTGCTGGAGTTCCGGCACCCGAAACAGCTGGAGCAGATTGTCGATATTGACGTGCCGGATGAAGAGTCGCCCTCGAACTTGTACCAGATACTGTTAGACTGTCAGCAGGCGCTGCAGTATCAAGTGCAATCAGGTGTGTGTCTGTCGAGATTGGTTTAAATGACGGGCTTCTTGAACGCAAGCACAGACACAGACACAGACACAGACACAGACACAGACACAGACACAGACACAGACACAGACACAGACACAGACACAGACACTGACACTGACACAAACAAGACACAGACACAGACACAGACACAGACATATTCATGGGTATAGATATAAACAAATACATAGGTACAGACATGGGCAAGCTAACGTGTACTGTAGCAGGCCACAGTTAAAAGAGAGTTATAGCGGCCTTGATACAGACGAGCCTGGAGTGTCGAACCGACGCCCTGAAACTTGAGCACCGAGAAAAGCCCCAAGGCAAATAACAAGCACTATTAACAGCCTCTATTTAGCATGCACATCGCGTCCCTCGCCACTTTGCTTCATTTAAAATCAGGATGGTGTCGCATGGCCCCCCAAACAGGGAAGAGAGGGATGAGCTGTGCAATCAAACGCCCTGTGCGCCTGTGTGTGTGTGTGTATGTGTGTTGTGTGTGTCGTCGACAATTCGATGAATTAGAAAGCAATCGAAAAAGACATTTGCCACATACGTTTTTTTCTCCACCCCTTTTGCCCGGTGTAATAGGCAGTGGGAAGTTGCTTAGTTTAAGAACATCTGCTCTTCAATTAATTTTCCATTTGCTTCTCCGTATAAAATCCCATCAGTCACCACCAGCAAGGAAACAACACACCCCACCCTTACTTAAAGCTGCTTTTTTCGTTAAGGTTCTTATCAGTTAAATCGATTTTTCAATCCCCTTTTCCGCTGCTCAAATTGACTCCTATCATTTGCTTGGTTGTTACCGAAACGCTTTTTTTCGTCCGCCTCTGACCAGAGAAGTTTTACTAAAAAAGAACAAGTATTACACACGCACAGCTGCCTTAATTATTTCACGCACGTAAATGCAGCGTGTTTAACCAGCAGTTGCAACGTAAAATGTAAAACATTCCGCCTCAGACAATTCACGCAGAGAAAAAGAAGGGATCGTTTACAGTGCTGCTACACGTTACGGATGAAACGGCAAAGCAAACAGTAATTGATGAGATTAGGCTCTTAAAAATCATGACCACAATGCGGGAAACCGGTGAGTAAACATCAATTTTCCCCATCCCACGTCCCACTCACGCCTTTGTTGATCCAACACTTGATCACACTTCCCGCTTTTTTTTACCATCTTTCGCTCATCTGTTTATACAGTGTGGTCACGTACCGCAGAACAAAGCAGGGAGATACGATGATACGGAAGCTCTGGAGGATGTTTTAACGTACGATCTTTCCTATGTTTTAGGCCATCCGCGATTTTTCAACCAGATCAGCACAGGACTGGACATGGTGTCGCTGGCTGGGGAATGGCTCACTGCAACCACGAACAGTAACATGTAAGGAACAGTAACGGAGTACAAGTCGATACGAAAACAGAAATACAAACGAGATTTAGGAGGAAAAATGGACATTTTAAAAAACTGAAATTGTAAATTTTAAATTGTACTAACTGATGCTAAATAAAAACACGAATCTTCAGGCCTGGCTTAAGAACTCGTTCCTCCAGTTCCAATACTGTGGCATTGTTTAAGACACCTTGATTTAATGGTTCTGCAGGTTCACGTACGAAGTATCCCCGGTCTTCGTGCTGATTGAAAAAGCGGTCTTGCAGAAGATGAGAGAGCTGGTTGGCTGGCCGACTGGAGATGGCATTTTCGCTCCCGGCGGTTCAATTTCCACGCTCTATGCAATACATCTGGCTCGACACCGAAAGTTCCCACTATGCAAGACAAAGGGCGTGTACGCCCTCACGAAGAGACCCATCATCTTCACCTCAGCTCACGTATGTTCCGCGTGCGGTTAATGGGCCGAATCATTTTTTAATGTTTAATCTGATTTTCACTTGAATTTGTATTGTTCTCGTAACAGTGCCACTATTCGATACCACAAGCAGCAGCTGTGATGGGCTTGGGAACGGACAGCGTAGTCGAAATTCCCGTAGACGAAAAGTAAGCCTGTGTTGTTCCGTTCGGTTCTATTGTGCTAAATTCTGCTGTGAGGCATGTTGTTGCATTTTGTTCTGTCCTGCCCAATTCCGCCATGTTACTGTTCCACGGTACTTTGTTCTGTTTTGGAATAATTCGTTTTGTTTATGCTCAGTGGTATTCTTTTTCGTTCTGCTCTGTTCCATTCTGTTCTATTTTGTTTTGCTATGTTCTGCCTAAAATAAGTTCCGTCATAGATTATTCCGTTTTGTTTTATTTTTTGTCGTATTCCGTTCTATTCCTTTTCCGTGGAACCATGTTCCGTTCTATACTGCTCTATTCTGTTCTGTTCTCTTCTGTTCCGCCCAGAAAAAAGTTCCGTTCCGTTCTGTTGTACTGCCCTATGTAGCCCTGCCCTTTTTCCTGGTAGATTTTTGTTCTGCTCTGTTAGTTTCGTTTCGATTCACACTTTTGGTGCATCCAGTTGGTCGAATAGAAATTTCGAGAAAGTGTTTAATTGTTCTGATTTCAATCAGAGGGCGAATGGACATTGACAAGCTGGAGGAACAGATCATGGCCTGCCTGGAGCGAGGGGATGAGCCCATGCTAATTAACGCCACCTGTGGTACCACCGTTCTCGGAGCGTTCGATCCTATCATGCCCATTGCGGACTTGTGCGAGAAATACGATATCTGGCTCCACGCTGATGTGAGTTAATTTTTCGTCTTTCCTTGCCGTCTTGGTGGCTTTAGCACGTCGTTCCACGTTACTTCATACAACAAATAATTAATGTTTTACTCTTCGAAATTAGGCGGCATGGGGAGGAGGTGTGTTGGTGTCACGGAAACACCGAAAATTGATGAACGGAATTGAACGGTAATACTTCTCAAACCTTTTTAACTTCCTGGAAAAAAATGTCAATTCAACATTATTTTCAGAGCTAATTCGGTGACATGGAACCCGCATAAAATGTTAGGCGCCCACTTGCAGTGCAGTGCAGTGTTGATCCGCGAACCGGTAAGGACCTAAGCTGGCCATTTTGCTTAATTATGCACATGATAGATGAAGGTTTTGGGGAACTGGTGTTGCAGAATCAACTCTTCTCATGCAACAACATGAGTGCCGACTACCTCTTCCAGCAGGACAAGCACTACAACGTCGAATACGACACCGGAGATAAGGCTATTCAATGTGGCCGGAAGAACGACGTCTTCAAACTCTGGCTCATGTGGAGAGCCAAGGTTGGCAATCGAAAAACCTCGTCACTCATTCGATCAACACAAAACTAACAGTTTAATGTTAACTTCCTCAGGGCACGTTGGGATTCGAACGACAAGTCAACGGGCTATTCGAGCTTCGCGAGTAAGTGACGGACGTCCGTGGTAATGTTTAATTTATTGTGCATTTTGGCATATTTTTTTGCATTTTTCAGCCACCTCGTGAGACGTCTGAACGAATTCGAAGACTTTGAACTGATTCTTCCGGAGGTCAGTCTGGCGTTGATCTGCAATTTATCATACATAATTCTCGTTCTGGGCATGCCTAAGAAGATATTTCAACAATTTCAGCCCGAGTGCACGAACGTTTGTTTTTGGTACGTGCCACCGAGTTGCGCCAACATGGTGGGCAACCGGCGATACGAACGTCTGGGACGGGTAAGTTCACTATCAACGATAATCCGCAAGTTGTCCTGCTTTTTACGCAGTTTTCGGTTTAATTGACAGATCACTGCTATCATTAAAGCCAGAATGATGGATCGGGGCAATTTGATGGTCGGCTATCAGCCGCTGGACGATCGACCCAACTTCTTCCGAATGCTCTTCTCCAATGCTGCTTCCACTAATGAGGATGTCGACTTTATGCTGGAGGAGATTGTTCGCATTGGGCATGAACTTTGATGTGTGAATATGGGCGAGCACAGTTTATCGAAAATTAAGCACTAATGCTTGCATTGAATATTGGCAGATCATTTGGAGTTAACCTCTTATAACAATTTAACGAAATACTGAGTTCAAATTTTATTCTTGTCTGTAATAAGTGTCATTCCGTCTGCCCCTCTACTTACACTAATTATTTTGTTGTTTTACTCGCTTGTGGTTCATCTCTGCATAATAAACTGCCACAGCTGTGGTACACCGCAAAGCTAGCGAACTAAGTAACACTGAAGCATCCACGCTGTACCGCGTGGAAAATTATTGTATGTATGTATGTATATTGTAACTTCACTGGCATGCTGCTCAGTCCCCTCTAGCAGTGAGAAACTAAGCGATCACTCATTCGGCAAATGTTTTTCACCTCTTTTGTTTTATCATAAAATATCTGCATTAATTTGGGTTTGTTTACGTTTTTTTTCCCATTTTCTCCGGGAAGCACCAAACCGACGTTTTGTCCCTTTGAATCCGCGCCAGTAATCGAAAACCGAACAGATCGAAGCTTCTCATCGTCTCTCAAAGGTGCTCAAAAGTAAACAAACTTTGAAAATTTTATGGCCAATCGATTAACCAGAACACATTTTTTGTCGAATCATTGTCATAAAAAAGATTCACCAGTTTTCCCAGACCCTCCTGAGAATGAGGAGGGTTTTTTACATTTACCGTAATGGCTGAATCTCCCGTGTGTTTTTCAAGGCCGATTTTCAACAAAACATCAAATACAGCGCTCAAAAATTCATTTTTTAATGTAAAACAAAAGTTTAGTGATCCCAATGTTACCTTTGAGGATAAAAGACAAGAAAGGATCTCGCGGCGGACGCGCTATGGAATTTTCAGGGAGAAGAGCTTCCCCTTACGGTATCTTCAACACTTCTTTGATTCTCACAAGGGGTTGGTGGGCGCTTCGCCGCCAGAGTGAACAAGTCTTACAATATCAGTCGATAGCTGTGACTTTAACCTACCTATTCATATTAAAAGCTAATTCGGAGCTTTCGAAACAAGATCACAATTTGCATGATTCATGCGCCCCTCCTCCTTCAACAACTGAACAACTGATAATGCAAACCATGCCATTGATTGGTCGATTGTTTTGTTTTACTTTGCTTATTAACCACTTCTTAATGTAAAACAATCGACCAATCAATTGCATGGTTTGCATTATCAGTTGTTCAGTTGCTGAAGGAGGAGGGGCTTATGAATCATGCAAATTGTGATCTTGTTTCGTAAGCTCCGGATTAGCTTTTGGTATGAATAGGTAGATTAAAGTCACAGCTATCAATTGATATTGTAAGACTAGCACCAACCCCTTGACAGTTTCATGAAATTAAAAACTTCTACCAATTTGGTTTGGTTGCTTAAAGGGGCTAAGTGACAAATTTTGTGAAATTGGAAAAACTGAGAAAGTTATGGAAGAAATAGCGCCTCTCATTTAGGCAGAAAAAGCAACCAGTATATCGTTATTTTCTGGTCATCGGCGAGTTTGGCATGTGGACGCGCGATTAATTGATTGTTAAATTGAAGAATTGTTTTATTTTTGTATAGGGCACTAATGTATTTTTTGGGCACTTTTGGTGTTTTAAGTTTCTGTTGTTTTTCGACTTGAGGGAAGTGGGAGTTGGTAGAACTTAGTCTCAAAAATAAGTTTCCACCCGGTAAAACTGGAGAACATCGGCTCGCTCGTCTTGTGGATCCTTCAGAGTCCGGTTACGACTTTTGATAGAGTAAACCATTGTGCAGACACTCCGCTCCGATCGTTTGCTCGAGTAAATGCACATCAAAATGTCGCTGGCGTTCGTTTGCTTCGTGCCAATTAATTTAACATCAGGAGCAGCTATATAAAACATGATAGAATTTTTAGGGCCATAACAAAATTAATTATCAACCGTTGCTAAAAATAACAAATTTGAAAAATGTCGCACACAAGATGCTGATCGAGTAATGTTTAGAAGCACATTTACGCCAACCAATAAATGAAATTGAGGTGATTTGGTTGGCTGTAGCAATCTTCATAAAGTGATTTCATTGATTAATGGAGTAAACAAATTGCTTCGGGAGTGTTGTGCGGATTGCGTAGTTGTTACATCCCCATGTTGTCGGTGTTGCGTGGAGCTTTTCATGGAGGGAGTGTACGACCCAATTTTCTCTTGTTATTATTTTTAACACACATAGTTAAAATATTCTGGGCTAGTTAGTCTGAATTGCATTGAGATACCAACCCACGTTAAGGTTTGATTACATGTTTAAGCAGAGGTGTAACGGGGGAGGAGCACTAGGGCGAGTGCCCCCCCCCCACCAAAATAATTCGAACCACCGTCGGGGGGGGGGGGGGATTTTTAATTTTTTTTGTAAGCAAACTGCCTCCCCGAAAATTCCGTAAAGCTTTTGCTCAGGTGCCTCCTTAATTAATCGGGCCGCCACCGGGAGTGAGGGCAATTTTCAATTGTTTTTTATGGAAATAACTGCCCCCCCCCGAAAAGTCCGTTACGCCTGTGTGTTTAGATAATTCTCATTGCGCGCGTGTGTAGCCATTTTTTGAGGGATACATTTTTCAAGGAACATCCCTCAAAACCCCCTTTTTTTGAAGGACGTCCTCCAAAACCCGTTTTTTTAGGGACGCTTAAAACTAAAAAATTGTGTGCCGTACAGAGCAGACGTCAGGATACACGACAAGCGTGAAATGGCCGTTGGAAGCGGTCAGCCAGAGAATTTGCTGTACAAGGCTATCCGCTGCGCTTTGTAGATCCGGCAACAGGTTCACAGTCAAACCGGAGGGTACCCAACACGCCGGAAGGTTGCCGATTTAATCTATGACTGACAGGCAATCCGAAACCTTACCGGTTGCTCTGGAAGTGTGTCCAAAAGACCATCGGTCACTCCGGAAGGTTACGGGTTTCTCCGGATCCCTGATGGTCAACCTGAAGACTGACTGACGGTCAGTTCTGAAGGTTAACGGTCACTTCGAAAGAATACCGGTTGAACTCCTGCAGTCACCCGTAATCTTCCGGACTCACCATCAGTTTTAAAGTTGAACCGTCAACTTTCCGGGAAGGCTGGCACCTTGCGGGTTGACTGCGAATCTATTGCCCAACCTGCCAAGGAGAGCAGGTAGTCTTGTGCAGCGAAATTCTACGGCTGACCGCTTCCAACGGCCATTTTACGCTTTTTGTGTATCCCGACGTCTGTTTTGTAAGGCTCACCATTTTTTAATGTTAATCGTCTCTAAAAAACGGGGTTATCGGAGGACGTGTCTCAAAAAAATGTGTCCCTCAAATAAAAAGTCACGCGCGTGCTACAGACCACACAATGAATTGACAATTGATCCTCCTCTATCAGCAGATGTAATCAAGTGTATCATAAGCTCGTTAAATTCCTTCGAAGAGACTTTCTCTATTTCTTCGGGGCATTCTTACTTGCACATATCCGAATAGTTTGTGAACTTTCAAATCACATTGGTGTCCGTAATGAGGTCATCAGTGCCTCGGTTCGGCACACCCTTTCGGCCTTTTAGGACTTTCATCAAGTGTCCTCTCGGTGCCTGTCTGTGTCTCCTCTTCACATGATAACAAAGCAAATTTCCGTGTAATCCGCACTCGCAAAGCTCCATTAGATCGCACTGGAGGAGTGGATGAAACACCCAAAAAGTAGTATGATAGGGCTGGGTTTTATCGCAAGCTAACAGTAAAAGTAAGATAATTTGGCGCCCCCGTATTGTCGGGATAGACCTAAGCTATTGAAATAACGACTAGACTAAAACGTTATTTTAGCAGTTCGCCTTATTGAACTCATTTATGATTCGTAGAGCTTTTATATCTACGATCACAATATCGGGTGCCGAAAAATAGATGCAACCATGCTTTGTTATAAACTCCAAATATCGGGCAACGCTGGGGAAAAACTTTTAGAACTACCTGGAATTTGGCTACTCCGATTATTTCTCCCTGCTACTCCCGAAAATGATCTTGTTCTTCCTTTGCCAGTACTCTCCCCAAATCGCCAACAGTTCTTTCGAGTTCTCGGTCGCATGCTCATCGCCTTCATCGCACTGGCGCTCTTGTTCGATTTTATCGACGTCTTCGAAGGCCATTACAAGATCCACTATCTAAACACGACATACGGAAAAACCGAACCTGTCATCACCCTCATGACCTACTGCCACTCTGAGATGTCACTCTTTATGGCCACTTACAGTGTCGTCTTTTTGCTGGTAAAACGAGGGGAATTACTTAAAACCTGTTTGACCTTCGAAGAAGTCTGTAAAACGCTAGAAATTTCAGCACCAGCTATACAGGCTAAACTTCGGCGTCTGAGATGGTCCTTATGGTTCATAATTGTTCTGGCAATTATTGCGCTTGTATGCTCGGTTGTAGACCCGCATTTCTGGGAGACTTTCGACCATCCTCGTCCCTACGGGTTCATGATCTTACCCGGTGGTCTTATCAGCCTCTATTTTCGTGGCATCATGTTCTACTGCACCTTAATTCATTATTTGATGCACAACCTTTTCGGGTACTTTTGTGACCTTCTTCTGGTTTGCTCGGAGGACTTACGCCAGCAGCAGGCTGAATTCCTAGAGACTCTGACCCTAAAACCAGACTTAAAACTTTCCGGAATCAAGTTTGAAGACAGACTACGTATTTGGTTAGGTCAGAATGAACTGCTGAAAGCACAATTTGATCAGGTGCAGAAAACGTTCAGCTGGAAACTTCTCCTCGATGTTGGTTGTATTTCTCTCGCAATATGCATGCAGCTGGCATGGATTTCCACATGGATTCTCAAGCCAGGGATGGATGACTTTAGTCTGTGGACGGTTGGTACCTTAGCGCAGCATCTGCTGTATACAATGATGTATCTATTCTGTGGATGGGTTGTTCTATTTCGGCCCTTGATGCTACATCAACTGCATCAACAACGAAGTGACCTGTTGGAAAAGATTATTTGCTCTGCGCAAACATCGGGTCTGAAAGTGGGTGAACGCATGCATGTTTCCCATTAGAGTAAATAAAGTGTAATTTAACGTTTTTGTTTTATCTGTTTAGAATGCAACGAGGGCCGAGGTGTTGCTTACATCTGTACTCATGCACCGATTCAGCACTAGTCAATTGCTGTTTAACGCGGGAGGCATTGTGACTCTTGGAACAACTGTCTTGTGCACGGTATGTTCAATGTCTCGAGCGTAAATGCACTTTGGGAATTATTTACTCTCTTTTTCGCACAACTTCATTACTGTACAAAACATTCCTACACAGGTTTTGTTATTGCAGATCTCCGCCGCCATATTTGCGTTTGCGTGGTTTATTCTAGATCGTTCCCTAGCCTACCGGCCGACTTGAGCCTACGAACATGGATTGAAAGCCAATGCGTATACAATTCATATTGTTATAAGAGTTAACAACTAGAGTTAACAGTGGTAGATACTGCCTCGTCTCTGCCGAAAAATATCATTACAACAAAAATAGCAACACAGTAACAATGTTATCAGTGCCTGCATTGGCCAGGGCGTAATCAGTGGTCAATCTCTTTGTGTGCTTTTATCTCTTCTGTTCCTGTATGTGTGTTTGTGCTATTCTCAATCTTTATGCTTTT
This sequence comes from Hypsibius dujardini, assembly GCA_001579985.1. NCBI lineage: Eukaryota > Metazoa > Tardigrada > Eutardigrada > Parachela > Hypsibiidae > Hypsibius > Hypsibius dujardini. Next base: position 1,143 of record LRSR01010263.1, on the reverse strand, counting down.
GATCTGCATTCTTATTCCGACCGTCGGCAACTTTAAACGAACATCAATCTTGATTGTTGCAGCGTGAAATCTGCATTGCTCCCTCTCCCGATTGCGTGTCGAAATGCGTGTAAAATGATCCCTTGCGTGGATGAGGAAAATCGTTCTCAGCCATATCTCTGCTCGACCAAATTTTGTCAATTTAGTATGCATGGCCCATGAGGCCTTTTGAGCTGGCTTTAGAGGTCAGTCAGCCATGAATCACGAACCAGCCGAATGCAAACACCGCAGTCGTAATCTAAAAAGATAATGTTTATTCAAGCATTTCAACAGTGCTTTGTTTTGCAAGACTCGGGGACTTGACTTTGTGTTGGACCACGCCCATTAAGTCATTCTAACCCATCATTACAACTATTTGCCCTACTAAGCCTTTTTCTATATTAAGCCTAATTTGTAACTACCAAAATTCCAGTTGCTGAACCTAACATTTTGCAGTAATTCTTAGTGCCAAAACCTCTGGTGTTTACAAAAATTATCCTCCCGCACTGATTGTGAGTAGGTGAATGCAACGTTGTTGCGTAAGTTACACAAACAGACCTGCTTGTCTTCCTAAAGTCACGATTAAGTGCTTGCTTGTGGAATCGTTGAAATCGAATCCTTGAAACAGCGTTTCCCTAGTGAACATGAGATTTTGAATATCAGGAAAAACATATGACCCAACATAATACCTTATATTTTTCTGCTGTAGGCCATATAAAATTTTATAGATCCTTATAAATTTTATCCATACTGATAAAATTCGTAAGTTTTTTTGTAAGGTCTTATAAATGTTTTTAAGTTGTAAGAACGGACTCTGAAAATTATTATAAGTTTTTAGCAGAAAAAGATGACCAGTGGTCAATTTGGACGGAAAGATATATACAGCAAAGCGAAATCATCAAATTGCTGCCACTGAATGTTAGTTTTAGGTTTAACCAACAATAAAAAGGCTAAGGTACTGACCGTCGATTATTATATTTTTTTACGGGAAACGATAATGCATTATTTAGTAATTTCACGTCAAAAAAACATGTTTTTTGGCAACTTTTTTGTGAATATTATCACCGCGAGGCGAAAAAGTTCCGTTCAACGTGTAGAATGCGCGTTGGTGCAGTGGATTGTACG